>JAYXIM010036188.1:0-16531 GCA_037575425.1 Anastrepha fraterculus | reverse complement strand
CATTTAATCAATAAAGACGCGTTTCGACGCCGGTTGATTTTTTTTAAGCCACGACTTTCGCATTGGCTTATTTCGCGCGGAGCAGAGGCGCCTGGAGAGAGCTAGTGAGGTCGGCCGTAACTCGGTAACGGGTTGTTATGGCCACCTAAGTAAGTAAGTAAGTAAGTACCATTACACTTACCTCTTGAATGAGATGCAGTACGGCAAGAAGAAAGTCACATAAGCTTAGACTAACCTGTCTCTATTCTTGGCTCATTGAGGGAATTGGATTTGGAATAACTTAAGGTCGAATTGCAAATCTCCCTGTTATCTATGTATGTATATCTACTACTTCTGTTTAGGTGGACCCCACATTCGGCTTCTATCTGAGGAAAATAATGTTGCCACTCGTCGAAGCAGAAGAAAAGTACTGAAATTGACCTGATAAACTTACGCTTTGCTTCGAGAGTAAAAAGGGAATGCCGTTTGATTATGTGAATGTAGGATAACAAATGTAGGATAAAAGATCAAAACTGTTTAATGTGTGTCACTTTGATGTGTGCGGGTGTTCAAGGGGGCTTTCTGGAAAATACTTTCTATGCACATTCAAAATTTTTAGACAAAATTTTTAAGATTTTGGAATAAAAAATTATGAACAAACTTTTCACGAGGGAAACTCAGATGTAATGAATGCACAACATTTTGGAGAAAATGTGCATACCGTTAGGGAAAACATTTTCATAACCCAGAAATGGTTTTGGCTTTGGAGTAATTTGTTTGAAGTCTGATTAAAAAGCTCAAAATGTAACGAAAATTTGTCGAATATTTATAGCTCTTGCACAAAGCTTAAAACTTCAATTTTGTCGTAGAACGCACTACACTTTTTTTAATTATAGAAATTAAAAAAAAATAAAAAAAACAGTCAAAACTGATACATATATTGCATTTGTAAATGAATGGATGTAGAAAGTTATTTCTTAGCAAAAACACAAAAAAACACGGTTTACCTACAACCAGTATGCATTGCCAATGATTGAGATGGCCAGCAAATCAAACCCACGACTTAGGAAAGAGGCCTAATTAAATAAAATTATCATATGAACTCTGAGATAACATTGTAAGCTGGGCTATCATCTGAGTAAATTGAGAATTTATTGGTGTGAAATCTGCTGTTCCGCAGAGTGATGCCCCGAACTACAAAACACATATATGAGCAAAGTCCTGCGCTGATGCACAGGAGAAAATAAATCATATGACTACTTAAAAATTTACTGCATTATGAATTCAAAAGGCCTAGAAGCAATATTCAAGTTCCCACTGGAAGCAGGATTAAACATCTTTCCCAAATTCTCGAGCACAACAGATCTTAAGGATCGTAGTACTTTATCGCTAATCCAAATAATAATAACACTGTATGACAAAGTAAAATTTTTCCAAAAATACCAAAGTTCTGACAAGGGATTCCGATAGAGGGAGAAAGTTTAGGCCTCAATTTTATTTAAGAGGATCAAAGTTTTCGTCCTTTTGCATATTCTTATGGTAAATCGACATAGGATTAATTTTAGTTCTGTGATGACTTTAGCAGTTCAATGTAAAAGAGAACGAGGCACATTTTTGCGGAGCATTTTAGCTATCTAATTTTGTGAGAAATGTGACATAACAAAGTAACGTAATGGATTAAAATGTGCAGAGAATTTGTGATATTTGCCATAAAATTTTGCTAGAGCCTTAATACAGCAAAGCTTGAAAATTTTCTTAATCCCAGAAGTAGGTCAAAACGAAAAATGTGTTTAAGGGTACATTTCGTTGGTGTGAATTGAAAATTTGTCTTTGTAAAATTTTAGTATATGTTAATTTATCTGGTATGCAATAAGTTATTTTTATCATAAATAAATGATATATTTTAAACTGCTTATTTAAACTGCCATTTTAACCGCCGAATTGCTGTTCAGAATAAATTAAGATTAATATTTTCAATCCTTCCAACCACTTTAATAAAACTCTTAATTTAATTATAAAACTTTACATTTACCACCATAATATGTATAAAGTAAATTATAGATTGCAGATTTTTCGTATGCCAAACATTTTAGTACTTCCTTTATGTAGCAAAAAATCAGAAAATTATAAGCGAGAAATATCTTCAAACACATTTCGCATATTTGTTTAATAGCTTAAAACGTATGTATGTAAACAGTTAATGTATATAACAGTAAAAAGTTCAAATATATACTCTGCATGTACATACTTGTATCTTTATTTACAGCAGATGGCATTTACGGTTGGCAAGCCTTTTGTCTGTCTATCTCACTGTCTGTGGCTTCACAGCTTGTCTGATCCTTTTAGAATTTTTCTTTATTCTTCGGCAGATTTTCTTTTTTTCTACTTACATTTTTCTCTTTTAGTCTCTTTCCTATTTCGCTCTGTTTTGTTGATTTTATCGTTTAAAATAAGATTTTCGTTTGGCCTTTACATAAAAATCGTATTTATGCTTATTCACCAACGTCTGGCTGTCAGCGCCATGGAGTAGCGGTTGTCACATGACAAACCTTACTTGACTTCACACACCAGCAAATCTACACAAAATCTTTTTTAAAAAATGCATGCTTAATGATTTTCATAGTTGATATTTGCAAAATGCTATCTTCTTCACAATTACTGAAGTATGCAATCACATAGTCACCTATACATATTTGTTTTTAGAGATCTAAAATGAAATGTAGGCAGTGTTCGTTGAACTTGGTTTGTGACTTTGCACAGAAATTGTGATAAATAATTTATGAATTTGTAAGATATTTTCGATATTCCTCAGTAACTCTCCAAAGTTATTGCTGATTGTGTTCGTCGTTTTCTTTTACTTACATTATTGAGGGTTTTCGATTCCAAGCATGTACGAGGGGTGCCTTGCATATGTCGGGATTTGGCAACCCTGGTGTTGCAATCTGGCAACTGACAGCTGTATCGCAAAGCCTGACATTTTTTGGCTTTTATGTACTCAGAACGTTTTGAAATACCATCACTATTTGTGTTGTTTACAGTAACTTTAAAGATTCATCTCGGTCCAAAAATGGAACTAAATCGTGAACATTTTCGTGCGATTATTTTTTACAACTTTCGACGTGGATTAACTCAGCAACATTGCATGGATGAACTTAATTCATTTTTTGGCTATGAAGCTCCATCAAGGACCAGTGTTTATCGATGATATGGTGAATTCAATCGTTGTCGTAGTTCACTCCAAGACGAATTTCGTGAAGGTCGTCCAAAATCAGTTGTTGTTCCGAAAACCATTGATGCTGTGCGCGAACTGATAATGCAAGATCGTCATGTGACCTATCGTAAGATTGAGACAATCTTAGGCATTAGTGGGACCAGCATACATTCAATATTGCATAAACATTTGACTGTGAAAAAAATTTGTTCGCGTTGGATCCCACACAATTTGTCAATCGCTCAAAGAAGGGCTCGTGTCGATTGGTTGAAGGAAATGCTCAAAAAATACGATCGCGGGGCTTCGAAACACGTCTATGACTTCGTGATAGGTGATGAATCATGGATTTACGCGTATGAGCCCGAAAGTAAACAGCAGTCGACTGTATGGGTGTTTCAAGATGAGCCAAATCCAACAAAAGTTGTTCGCGCTCGAAGCACTTCCAAGCAAATGGTCGCCTGTTTTTTCGGAAAACTGGACATGTCGCAACCGTACCACTAGATCAACGCAGAACAGTAAATTCTGAGTGGTACACAACCATTTGTTTGCCAGTTGTCTTCCAAGAAATTAGGAAAACCAATCGCCAAAGACGGATCACTCTTCACCAGGACAATGCGAGCTCTCACACATCGGCTCAAACAAATGCATTTTTGAGCACCCAAAACATCGAATTAATGGGTCATCCGCCGTATAGTCCTGACTTGGCACCGAATGACTCCTTTTTATTCCCGTACGTAAAAAACAAACTGAGAAGTCAACGTTTTTGGACACCTGAAGAAGCGGTTGTGGCATTCAGAATGCATGTTTTGGAGGTACCTCATTCAGAGTGGCAAAAGTGCTTCGACAATTGCTTCCAACGCATGCAAAAGTGTATAGATCTTCATGGAGAATATTTTGAAAAACAATAAAGTGATTTTCGATGATTAAAATTTGTTTTTGTTCTCTCATTCCGAATTATAAAAGGCACCCCTCGTAGAGTTGTGCCTAAAAAAACTTAAATTAGTGATCTGTTTGGCATTCTTTGTACTTTAAAAGCACTTCATTTATATTGTTCACACACATTATTTGTTATATTAATCGCAGATATTTTCTGCAATGAAAAATTTAAGACAACAGAATAAATTCTTACAAGAACAGATATATTTATTATTGACAATGAATTCAACATAGCCAGCATGCCATCGGAGATTTTTTCATAATCATGAGAGACTACACCTTTTACGGAATAAATCCTGAACTGAATGGCATAGCATGGAATATGCAAGCGAGTATCAGAAGTCAAGTATCGCGTATATGTATTGTAAGAGAACTATTATGTCCAGGTAGTCGCCTGTTGCCGATTGGGTATGTGCCTGACTACCATTAAGAACTATCTAAGTTCGAATCTCCGGGCATGAAACATCAAGTGATAAAAAAGTGCTTCCTAAAAGCGGTTGCTCCTCGGCAGGCCGAATGTATTTCTGTCATGAAAAAGCTCCTCCTCCCTTAAAGCTTCTGCCGTTCCAAGTCAACTTAAAACTGTAGATCACTCCATTCAAATAGCCAGTTTTTTCCAATAGCAGCAAAGGTTTCTATGAGAGGACTTAGTGCAATTATTTATTTTAAAGAGGTGGCTTTATTTATCATTCTAAATGCATATGATAAATAAAGCCAAAATTACGGATTACGTTTTTGTTTTTTTTTTTATTTTTGTAATATTTTTATCATAAGTATTTTCCCCATTTTAATTTAAATCTGCAACATTTTCACTGTAGACAGTGTTTTTAAAAATTCATTGTATACGCGCACCTACTTCTATGCACTTAGTTTCGGTGGGTACTTATGTTCATATTTGGTGTCGCATAGCACGCATACACGGGAGCAATCAGGTACGTGACAAGCCGTACACACTCTTACGTAACTCACTTAATATCTGTTTACATATTTACGACCCTCAACAACATTTCGTCCCTTGTACTTAAAATGGCCTTCACAAAAATAATTTTACCACCAAAATATGAAGCACAGAGTAGCGAAATATTACTTATACGCCAGGGCGCACAAAACATTTCAGCATCTATATTGTTTGTACTTTTACGTCTGCTTTTAAGGTAAATATGAGTTTTTGTAAAAAAGTCCATTGAAGGCGTGATAACAAGAAAAAATAGCAAACAAACCGCAAATTTGGCAGTGAATAACGAGTCAAGCACAATGACAGGCGCGCAGTGTAAGAACTGATGTTGGCTTAAAAAATTAAATGAGATGAAATGAAATAAAAACACATGAACATAACCTCCGCAACTGTCTGACAAAAGTTGACACATGTGCTCTGTGAATACGTGAATTGTGGTGTTTATAAACGCGTATTTGCATGCATGTGCAGCTTTGCGAGCCTGAGCGGGAGTGTGTATTAGGGACCGCTGTCATTTATGGTGTAGATGGATAAATGGCATTCATTCATTTATTCACTCAGTCAAGCAGACTCACGTAGCAGCTCCTTTTGATAGTCATTTGGTTAGCTCATCAGATAGTCAGTCAGTCCGTCAATCAGACAGTAATGACCCATTTTACGTGCTGCGTAGCTGTCCAATTTAACAAATTTAAATTAATTCTGATAAGGAAATTTTCGCTCTTTCAATAAATCTTGTGAAATAAGGTCAGAAATAAATATTCACAATTTTCAATTCTCAAAGGTTTAAGCGAAAATTAAAAGGTTTGCATAAAAATGTTTCAAAAATTTTATGGAGTTGCGCCAATATTTGCGACAAATAATTTGGGACGAGAATGTGTTTGTTTAAATAGTTAATAAAAATTTAAATTCTTGAGAAAGTGATTTTCCAATGGTACCGCAGAAGTCTGAATGCGGAGAGATTTGGTTGAGTTATTCAAGTTCTCCTTAAACCTAACTTCCGTCTAAGATCTCATTATTTTGAGTTTGTTTTCAAAGGTTTTTGAAATCTGTATACAAACCATTTAACCTTGAACCCCTCTATCATCTGAGGTAATTTCCTTCAACAATTTAGATTTAAAAACTTTATCTATAAAAGAGTGAGTTTTGGAGGTACTTCCAAATCGATCCAACTCACGCAAAACCTAAATTTATGTATTTTGTATAAAGAGTAATACACTCTCATATGCGTAAGCGGTTCCAAGTCAAGTTAAAAAAAAAAATAAATAATTGGCGCGTACACTTCTGTTAGGTGTTTGGCCGAGCTCCTCCTCCTATTTGTGGTGTGCGTGTTGATGTTTTTCCACAAATGAAGGGACCTACAATTTTACGCCGACTCCGAACGGCAGATATTTTTATGAGGAGCTTTTTCATGGCAGAAATACACTCGGAGGTTTGCCATTGCCTGCCGAGGGGCGACCGCTATTAGAAAAATGTTTTTTTTTATTAATTTTGCTTTCACCGAGATTCGAACCAACGACCTCTTTGTGAATTCCGAATGGTAATCACGCACCTACCCATTCGGCTACGGCGGCCGCCAAGGTCAAGTTACTAAACTAAAAAAACAATAGTCAAGTTACTAAACTAAAAAAACAATAAGAAAAAAATCCGAGGAAAAACGTTTTTAAATCAAAAATACTTTTTTTTTTAAATTTATTTAGCAAACAATTTTCTTAACAAACAATTTTTGTAACAAACAATTTAATATCAAATAATTTATTTTAAAACGCATGTTTCATGCTGGAAAAACATAAAAGAAATTTTTTTTAAGTTCAAAAGAATGAAAGAATTTTCACATCAAAAAATACTTTGTAAATAATTTTGCCTTGAAGAATTTCAATCCACTAGCATAGCAATAAATGTCGAAATGAACGAAATGTGCTTAGCTGCGGTATATAGTCCTTCATGACATAATATCAAATCAGAGCAGTATAAACAATTATTTCAAAAGCATATGGGAAGACTCATAATAGGAGGAGACTTCAATGCAAAACACGTTCATTGGGGCTCGAGACTCACAACAACTAAAGGTCGTGAACTCTATAAAGCTGCAAAAGAAACTGGCTGTGAATTTATCTCCACCGGCAAACCTACTTATTGGCCAACAGGCCAAAATAAAACTCCAGATCTAATTGACTTCTTCATTGTAAGATAAATTTGCAAAAAATCCTTGCTAGTATATGAAGGAACAGACCTTAATTCAGATCATTCACTTGTATATTTAAAACTAAGTGAAGGCATTGAACTTAAACTACAAGCGCCTACTCTGCCCAACAAGTTTATTGATTGGGAGTATTTCAAATATACGCTTAATCAAAACGTTGAAAACCAAAATACCCTCTCGTCACATAATGTAATTGATGAAAAAGTAGTATTGATTACCCAACAAATCCAAAATGCCGCATGGTATAGCACACCAACTCGAACAGCAAAACAAGCTGGACTTCGTTATCCAAACGAAATATTTTCCCTTATCGCCGAAAAAAGAAAGTTAAAACTAACTAAAAACTTTGTTAAATAAAATGACTCAACATTTAAGAGAAGAAATGAATAAACTAAAAAATGTATCCTTCAATCACTATATACAGGAACTAACAGCGCAAAAAAGTACTGACTACTCCCTATGGAAATCTACAAAATACCTGAAAAGGCCAACTATACAAAGCCCTCCAATTACAAAACCCAATGGCTTGTGGGCTAAGAGCGATATTGAAAAAACGGAAGACTTTGCTGATCACTTAGGAAAAACATTTAAGCCTCATGAAGCACATCACGCACCATTGCTTACTGATATTCATCAAGCTGAAAACCAGTTCTGTTTGCCTTCGCCTGCAGAGATAAAGCGTGAAATAAATCTCCTGAAATCTAAAAAAGCACCCGGCTTCGATCTTGTCACCGCTGAAACCTTAAATAATATTCCGCAAAAAACATTGATTAAGCTAACAAAAATTATAAATGCATGCCTTAAGCTAAAATATGTGCCAACGTACTGGAAAATGGTAATAATGATACCTAAACCTGGCAAAAGTCCTCACGAAGTGTCATCAGATCGTTCGATCTCCTTGCTACCTATAAAGTCCAAACTACTCGAAAAAATAATTCTGCAGCGGTTAAAGCCTTTGATTGAAAACAAACGCCTTATTCCTACGCACCAGTTTGGATTTCGAGCAAAGCACTCAACAATCGAACAAGTGCATAGGATCACAAATGTGATAGAATAAGCAATCGAAAAGAAAAAAGTGTGCTCTTCCATATTTATCGATGTTGCTTAGGCCTTCGACAAAGTATGGCATGACGGACTACTCCATAAAATTAAAATCTTGCTTCCAAGGGAGTTTTCGCACCTATTTACTTCGTATCTAAATAACAGATATTTCAGGATCAAGTGCGATAACTCTTATTCAAGCCTAAAGCGAATTAAAGCCGGGGTTCCACAAGGCAGTATCTTTGGCCCTATACTTTACGTGCTTTTCACATCTGACCTACCGATCTCTTAGACTAGCACTATAGCTACCTTTGCTGACGATACGTGCATTCTAGCAAACTTCAGGAAGATGTTAACAAAATCACCGAATGGACTACAAAGTGGCTTATAAAATTAAATGAAGCCAAGTCACTTCGTGTGGATTTTACAAACAAAAAAATTCAGTAACATCCTGTATATATTTCTGGCACGAAAATTCCTTACTCCAATACGGCGAAGTACTTAGGGATGACGCTTGATGCCAAACTATGCTGGAAAGAGCACGTTAAAATAAAACACGTGGAATTAAACCTCAAAATGCAAAAATTAAACTGACTTACTGGAAGGAGGTCTCCTCTTTCCATACAAAACAAACTTTTAATTTATAAACAAGTATTTAAACCTGTGTGAACTTATGGTATACAGCTATGGGGCTGTGCTAAACAAACTCATATCGAAAAAATACAACGATTTCAAAAGAAGTTTCTAAAAAATGCAGTAAACGCACCATGGTATGTGAGGAACACTGATTTACATCGTGACCTCAAGATGTCATTAGTATCAGAAGTTATCAAACATTACGCTGTAGCTCATGCCGAAAGGCTTGAAAAACATACTAACCCGGAGGCTCGGCGACTTGCCAATTCAGATGGCCAATGCCGGAGGCTTAAACGAAAAAAACCAAATGATCTTGTTCCAGAAATTTTGATGACTGACAAATATATGTAAATTTCTGTCAGCTGTCTTCCAATTATATACCTATTTCCTGTAAATACTGTTGAATTTTATAAAATAATATTACTTGATAGTTGTGAACTTGGTGTAATAAAATGAAATATATTTAAATATTTATAACGTTTCAATAAAAAAAAAAACAAATAATAATAATTTTGAACTCTGAATAAATCTCAAAATTATTAATTGTTTTTTTTTAATTATTTGAGTTTACTTCTTATTAAACTCAAACCTACAAATAAACCAACTTTCAGAAAAAATGAACCATAATATCCGAAATACTTACAACGCTTGACAGGAAATCGCTCACAATTATTTTGTAATGATCCTCTTTATATTTTTCTGTGGAAACCAAGAACGGCAAGCAAATTAAGTATTTCCATTTGCATCAAATTTGAAAAAAAATTATATTTTTATACAAAATACAAATTAGATCATAGTAAGGATGAGCCACACAAGCCCAAGCACTTACTTAGCTTATGTAGTAACCCTTTTTGAAATCTAGCAATAGTTCCATGACACGGTTTCCATCTCCTATACTACGCTTCAATGCCACAGCACCTCAATAAATTTTCGTATTTTCGCGCAGAATTTTACAGTAACAAAAAAAAGTTTCACCGAATCAGTCAGACTCAGAAATTTCAAAGCTATTCACTAATAGTGGTAAGGTAATCGCTTAGCGAGTGCATTTTTTTATAACTTAATTGTAGTTAATTTTGGATCAATGCCTAGATTGGATATCAACCCTTTCACTGCCAAGTAATCCTCCTGTGGGCCACGTATATGATTTACTGGAAGCCGTACGTACTACGGTGGCCAAGAGTACCTGAAAATGGCTCTTAACCCATTTTCGGCAGCTGGTCGATTTTTCGACCACCAATTTCGGACTCCAATATCTCAGAAACTAAATGTAAATTTATTGATCTGTGTTCACAAGTTTTAAATTTGGAATTTAGTTAATTTCTAGACCGTAATTTTTTAAGAAAAAAAGGTTCAGGGCAGATTTTTGTAAAAGAATGAAATTATCACTATTTTTACGTGTTTTTTGTGCAGATGAAAAAATAATGAAAAACAAAAAAACAAATAATTGTTACTAATTAATTGTGAAGAGAAAAGATGAAATTAAGAGAATCAAAAAAGTAACATATCGATATTGCAATAATTTTTACTGTTTCATGGACGTAAACTTTAGTGGTCGAGAAATCGACCGCTGGCCAGGAACTGTCATGTAGGATAGAACAAAATCTAACAACATTTGTTTCTTATTGAAAGAGATGGAAGTGATTATCTTTGTGGTATAGGAAAGGTACTACCCCTGAAGGGAAACTCACTACTAGTGAACCAAAATTCTAGTTCAGCACTAGTACCTTACCTCCAAAATCGAACCTGTCCTATATTGGATGGTACGGGACTATTAGAAAATACCTACAACTAGAACTAGTTCTCATTCATCTAATATCGAACTAGGGCGGAACTTTCCTAAAAGGGATGCAGCGGCGGAATTTTGGCATTCCGCTAAGATTTTTAGTTCTAGAGTTTTTCACTTCAGTAAATTGGATTTTGCCCGTCCCATATGGCGAAAACCCAGAGATTTTCAATACACAAGGACCGCAATAAATGTGGAAGCATTCAAATTGGAAGAAATGTTTTCTGAAATTGGTAAGCAATCAATCCTTTTTGTATACGTATATATAATTGAACCATTTTGTAGGCTCAAACTCCCCCTATGATCTCTTTACATTGTTTTTTGATAATAATATTATCACAAATATTACCACTTTCACAAATGAGTATGCAAACCAACACAATGCTCCAATTAACATCACGCCAATCGAAATACGTAGGTTTATTGGAATATTGTACCTATCGGGGTACCATACTTTGCCACACATTGACCACTACTGGTCTGTTCGACCGGACATGGGAGTTCCAATTGTGAAGCAGGCTTATGAGTCGTAATTGGTTTAACCCTTCTGCTATGTTAGGAAAAAATTACACATATAGTGTTTTGGGTCAATTTGACCCACTTATAAAAACTCCACTAATAACACTATTTTATTGAAAGAATTCATATTTTTTTTATTTGAATCAAGTTAAGTGTATGTTAATTGTAGAAAATAGTTGAGATATGTATGTTTTAACGGCAATTTTCACAAACGAAGCTGCTATGTTCCTTGCAAACAAATTTTTGGCACGTACTGCAAACAGCTGGATATTTGTTCGAATTTTTTGTATGATGACAGAAGAAACATCGCTGTCGTTTTTTGGTGGATTCATTTCTGGCAGAAATATTAGAAGTAGACGCTTCTTTTGCAGATTTGGAGTTTTCTTGAATATTTTTTACTATATTCTTAGCAGCGATTCCTCGCGGCAGTCTCTCTCTGCGGACAATATTTGGTTCGATCATTTGCTTTCCCAGCTCTTCAAGAAAAAGTATTCGCTTATAAAGCTTGTTGGAGTTCCATGAGGGATTTATCTCTGTCCATATTACGTATGCGTTATATGCCGAAATGTCTAACATATTCGAAAAGAGGGCAACTGGCCAACGTTTGGTCTGACGTTTACATGTATAGTTAGCAACCAGCTGATCAAGCGCATCCACACCAGCTTTTGTTTCACTATAGTGAAGTATTATTTCAGCTTTTTTTCTGTCACCCTCATCAACAAGTGGAGAATGGTGAAGGGATCTCAATGCTCCAACAAATTTATATTTTTTTGGGACGTACGATACAATAGTTACATTATCCGTAAATAAAAATTGGCTTTCTAAAACTTTCTTTTTCTTCATGTCGACAATTTCTCGTGGCAAAAAAAAGCTTATTTTTCCTCACTGTACCGACTAAAGTAATGTTCCTGCGAAGTAGCTGAACGGCGATATTGTACGTCGTAAAAAAGTTATCGCAAGTAATAGTGTGACCTCTGGGAAGGGGTTCTGATAGGGATAGAACAAGACGTTCACCTAAAAATATTTGTATAGAGACGGTTTAATTATTTTGTACAAAGGTTTGAGACATACAAAAAGCCAATTTATAAATGCATTACCTTGGTTCCTTTCCGGTTGCGTATTTCTTGCCCGTCCTAAATAAACTTCCATGTTCCTTACTTGCTTTTTGCATCACAAAGAGCCCATATTTTTAAGCCGTATTTTGCGGGCTTCGATGGCATGTATTGCCTGAAGATGCAACGACCACGAAAAGGTACTAACTGCTCATCTATTGTTACATTTTCATGTAAGTGATAATATGACCTGAGCTGCCGATTCCATTGATTCTAAATGTTTCTTATTGGTGCTAATTTATCACGCTGTCTTCTCTCATCCCTGTCTGCAGCGGAGTCAAAACGAAGGCATCGTGATATGTTCATAAATCTTTCTAAGCTCATTGTGGCCCGAAAAATTGGTCTGCCATTATTTTCATCCCACAAATGAATTAGACTTTCATTGTGCGATTTGTATACTCCTGCTAAGATTTGCAATCCTATGTATGCTTCCAATTCTATAAGGTCTATAATTTTCCAATTGTCTCCAAAAAACTGCAATCCTACTGCGCGATAATAAATTACTAACTAAGCAAACAATCGACACTTACTCTTTGCACAGGTGCATAAAACGGGAGTTCCCTTTTTCGAAAAGGCTATAAATTTATCGAGAATATACATATAAACATAGAGCTGTGCAAAATGTACTCGATCTCCGATAACTAGCTTTCTTTGTCTGCGTTTTTGATCGAGTGATGTAATAATAAACGGCAAAATGTTTTAAAATACTAGGTGGGTCAAATTGACCCAACAACGTAATAAGTGTAATGAAATTACATTTGGCATCCTCCAGCAACATAAAAAACAGATGTTATATTAGTTTCCATATTTATCTATTCCTTTTACTGCAGTTAACAAATAGAAGAAGAATCAATACAATACGACTAGACTAACAGGCGAATTTCGATGAGTTTTACCGAAAATTGGGTCAAATTGACCCAAACATAGTAGAAGGGTTAATCAAATTAAGCAGTTTTTCCATCTCGCTGACAACACGAATTTAAACGCAACAGACCGTTTTGCGAAGGTTCGTCCTATTACTGACGCTCTCAACAAAAAAATTATGCAGTTTGGAGTCTTTAGCCATAATCTCTCTATAGACGAACAGAGGATTCCATACTTTGGACGCCACTCCTGCAAAAGGTTTATCAAGGGAAAGCCAATCCGGATTGGGTTTAAAACATGGTGCTTGTGCTCTGAAAGTGGGTACTTATTTTTTAGCTCATTGTACGGGGGAGCAGCAACCCCTCACGATATAACAATTGGTCTAGGCGCACAAACAGTCTTAGACTTGCTTGCCAACGTATCTGACCCTGAGTGCCAGATCATTTTCTTTGATAATTTTTTTCTCTTCATACCATCTAATGTGCCTTCTGAACGAACGTCGATTTTTTGCAACTGTTACTATACGCGAAAATAGAATGGGCGATTCTCCTTTGAGAAATTTAAAAAAAGAAATACAAGGAACATTTGACCAACTACTTGATCATCAGCAAGAAATATTAACTGTGGAATGATAATGCTGTAGTCAATGTTATAACTAATAACTCCACAGTCAATCCAATTATTAGCACTAAAATATATTGTCAAAAAAAAAAAAACTATCACTATCCCGCAGCCAAAAGTTATTCAAGAGTATAATCATGGCATGGGTGGTGTGGATCTCCATGATAATGCGGTGGCAAATTATAGAATATGTATGAGAGGAAAAAAATGGTGGTGGCCAATATGGACAAATGCTCTTGGTAACGCAATGGTCAATGCATGGAAACTTCATTGTATGATGGCAAAAATTGAAAAGATAAAACCACTGTCACAAATTGATTTTCGTTCCAAAGTCACAACAAAATTATTGAATTACGACAAGGAAGAGGACGAGTATGAAAACGAACATGGAGATGAAGGTCCATCGAACCTTCCTCGGATCAATGATCCGTCATAAGAAGCATTGAAAACAAATTTTTGCGGTGTAAATTTTGCAAGAAGCATACTATTTTTTACATACTAAATGTTTTGATGATTATCATAAAAATGTGTAAGCTGACTTTTCTATCAATAAAACAACAAAAAAATATTTGTATTTGAAATAAAATGAAATAAATTGACTTGGTGTGCTAAATTTTTTTCATAAATGTTGTATTTGTTTTTTAATATATTTGACGGTTTTTGGCCAGCGGTCGATTTTTCGACCAGTCCATATCTAAAGCACCGATGGTCAGAATTTTTTTTTTTTTTTAATTTTTCTTGATTATGGTCCTGTAAGCACTGACTAAAAAGGAATTGGAAAAATTATGTCGAATTCTTGTAGCGGCCGAAGATGGGTTAATTGACGTAAACATATCGAAAAATATATAACAGCAACAATCAAATAAAAGAGATAATTGAATTTGTTCTGATGCATTGCAAAACCAACCTGAAGTTCACAAAACAAAAATAGGAAATTTAAATACAAATTTATTTATTTGTTTATTATTGCAAGCATTTTTTTACTGTTTGTGGCAGAAAGAGATGAACTTAATTTCGTAGTTGTGGAAAAAGTATTTACTTGTTGCCAATTAAATCTACAAAATACAAAACGTAAACTAAAAATAAAACCATTTATTTGCATTTTTAATTAAATTTTATATCGGAGTAAGATGAAAAAAATTAACCAGACGTGACTCTTCAGATAAAAACATACGCTAACTGTCTTGCGATCCATCGGTTAGTTAAGTCAGTTACGCTGACTTAAAATGCAACAAAACAATGTATTAAAAACCTTAAGTAATTGATAACACAAAGGGGGGCGAAATATTGTAAAATAAAAATAAATATTAAATTAATTTGGTCCCGTTTCGTTACGCCGATCTTGAATTCATAAAATAAAAATACGAAGACTAAATATGTGGAAGTCATTAAAGTGACCGCCGTAGTGAATGGCCCAATAGAAAAAGTATTTTCTAACAGCGGTCGCACCTCTGCACGCAATTCTAGGCCCCTAGTGTATTTTTGCTATGACAAGACTTCTCATAATACACACTATCTGCTTTTCGGAGCCGCACACTGGGGATTTTTGTACAGAGATGCGGAAAAAAGTATACATCCCAAAAAATATTTACATTTTTACTACTAACGAAGTTGTATATATTTGTGTATGAAAAGAACATGTCTATAAACTATTTTTTAAAAAAATTTAAAAAAAATTTTTTTTTTTTAATTCATAAATTTTAATTTCTTTTTTTTTTTTTTTTATTAATATAAGCCAGCAAATATTTACGCACAGGATACATGTAAGTTCATAATTCTGAATTACCCTCAAAATGTCAAAACAAAATTAAAAGTGTTTCGTTATCATTATGCATACACTAGAAAGCGTTTAGTTATTATCATTGCCAAAAAATAATCAGTGGCGCCTGGTGGCACCTGCAATTGATTAAAACTGAAAGAGACGTTATTAAGCAACACGTTGATACTAGTTTCTGACCGTAGGTAAATGTAGCTCAACTTGCAGATCCAAGAATATGAGGGAATAGGATTTTTTTTTTCGTAAAATTAATTATAAATAGATAATCAAATGCTTCACAGCCTTTGTTCTTCCGGCTAAAATATATAAAAATATCGTACCCTAAATGAAAAATAAAAAATTGGAAGTCGGCTCAAGCAAAAGTAAAAGAAAAACACCTTGAGCTTTGAAGTTTTTTCTTAGTCAGTTCAATACTATAAAAAAATTATACTTTTGACATATCTATAAAAAAAAAACTGTAATTCGGAGTTTAGTAATTCTTTTTGATTTTATTGTTGGTTCTATTCTGGAATTTAGAAATACCATTAAACATTGCGTAGGTGGTATGTTGCAAATTTGACTTTTTTCCGCAAAATCCCAAGTGTGAGCCGTCGCAGCACTAAAATGCAGACAAACACGAGAAGTAGAAGGAAAAGCTCGACCAAAAACACACAGAAGGCATAAGCACTAATTGCACAGTTTAAATGATTAATTAATTAACTGATGATACTTTTAAATGGCTTCTATTGTAATATAAAGGGTAGTTAAATTTCAAGGGCCGATGTAGAATGTAACCCACACCTTAACATCAACGACACCGGTGGACTTCTTTCTTTGGGGTTATTTGAAAGAAAAGGTGTACGTCGATAAGCCAGCAACAATTCAAGAGCTAAAAGATGAGATAATTCGGCACATTAA
>JAYXIM010036186.1:0-40921 GCA_037575425.1 Anastrepha fraterculus | reverse complement strand
ATTGTCTAGCGCTTGCGGTCCTTTTATTAAATTATTTTTAAATCCAAATATGATTTCATAACTTTTATCAATTGCTACAGGATAGTAAATATTAAATTTTATATTACCCAGAGAGTGTCTTATTTGTCATATCAGTTCTTCAAAACTTTTTACTCAGCTAATGCCTTTTTCTTTTTTTAATTTTCCACACTTTTGGTTTTTGGAACTTTTGTCACTTTTTTTGCCTTTGTTGCCTTCCGCAAATAACTTAAATTATGCCCTTTGATCTATTTTTAATTATATGAAAATATTTTCAGGCTACTCGAAAGTTTTCATATTTAAAAATTTTATCTTACATTGAAGAAGGATTTGATTTGATTTGCATAAGAGATTAATTCACGGCTACTTTTCAAGAAAATTTTTAATTAAGCTGATGATTTTAGAAGCATAAAATATTAAATAAATTAGCATCCAGAGAAGCTGTGTCCGTTCGTGATTATGAGATGTAATACGTAAGTAATTTTAATAAGGTTTACTAACTATATAAATTCTGCCTTTGAAATAAAATAATAAGTCGTATGAAAAATCTTCTTAAGGTTTACTTAGCTATTAGCGAGACTGCATTCACTACAAGAAAACAGGAATGAATGTCAAGTTAATTTTAGGCAAACAAAATACCGTCCTATAAAAATTAACTTTTGGTTGTGCAAGAACAAATACCTATTTGACCTAAAGAAAACTCTTAAGTGTAAAGCCCAAGCATATCCAGATCGTTTACATCTATTCGCAATTTCAAATGAAATGCACTTGACGATTATTTATACCACCAGTATTTCGTACAAAATGAAAATTTGTTTAATCAAATTTTCAGAATTCAGAAAGTTAGAAAATTATTGAATACATTATTATATTTTTTATGCTTTGTGATACCTGAGTTACTTTTAAAATGATTATTTATATGAAATTGGGAATTGATGTTAAAACTTCAGTATGTACGAATATTGCACTTAGAACCATCTTTGAGTTTACCAAAGTATTGATCAATGGTTCTGTTGTAAGGTGAAATCACAAACAGATACCTAAAACGGCAAATAAAAAAATTCTAGACTGTCAAATAAGAAAATTTGCGCTTACCAACCACTGACTACAAATTTTGTGTTATCATCATCCCATCCCAGTCATTTCAATAGGTGTATATCAGTTATAAAACTGAGTAGCTACTTTTATGATGCCAAAATATTATTCCTGGGTGGAATTGCAATTTTCTTATGCTTTCACTTTTTTATTTTTTTCTGCCTCAAGTTATTAAGGAGTACGAGAATATTATTGAAACAAGCTATGATACGGCCGCTTGAGCAATGGAACCCGTTTGGTACCTCACTATCAATATATAACAACATAAAAATCTCACTAAATATAGGCCTTAAGGTCGATTAGTTAAGACTTAAAGAAAAAAAGTAAAAGTTTTACTTAATTATACCATTCATAACAAGCTTTAAATTAAAGAAGGTGAAGGTAGCGTTCATATTTCTGGTTGAGTGATATTTGGGCACATAAAATGAATACTCGTAGAAAAAATGCTTGAATTTATGCAGTAGGTGCGTATGGGTGTATGTGGAATTGATATCTGATGCATAAGTGAATGGAACGCATCAACATTTTTAATTAGGGCCCCATAGAAATAGTGGTATTTCTCTGTTGGAATTTACGATTGAATTAAAGTAGTTGTAAAATTGTTCAGGGATACCGGCTGATTTGTCATCACTGCTAGCAAACCTCGTGCTATCAGATAGCAGTGATAGAAGTACAAAAATCTATCCACGTTGTTTATTCAGCATCTGCAGACTACTTCCAGTCACCCTCCATGTGATTAAGGTATGCATTTCGTGCTAAGTTCATCATACGCCGCGTAGGGCAGTATCAACGATAGTCAACTTTCGCTATACTGAGCATGTAGTGCATTTATGCTCGTTTTGGCCGCTATGCAGTGTAGAGAAGAAGCGGTGTGCGTCGCTACTAGAATGGTCATATCTCAAAACTATTATTATCTATACAATTTTCTTTTCTTAAGCAACGTTACAATTTTTACTCATGACAAAATTTTTTTTCAAAATATGCAATATAAAGTGACTGTATTCGTCTTTATTTAGCAAGGGTAAACAAGTGTTTTTGCAAGAAAGAAAATTTTATTACGTATGTTTGGAAGATACCCAGAGGATACTTGGGCGAAACCCGGAAGTTGTGAGCTGCTTGAACCATATGCATAAGAATCGTCCTGGTCACTCTAAAGTAAATGGCGATCAGCGACTTTCTCCACTTCTGTTGACTTCTACATATGAAACCATCCACCGTGATGGCGAATATCGTAGGCAATGGAACAATGAGGTGTATGAGCTTTACGATGACATAGACATAGCGCAGCGAATAAAGATTCAGCGGCTTCATTGCCTAACGATATGACCATATGAATGAATACAAAGGCTGCGACTCTAAGAATATTCGATGCGATACCAGCTGAAAGTAGCAGAGGAAGTGGAAGGCCTCTTCTAGGTTGGAAAAATCAGGTGGAGATGAACTTGGTTCCACTTGGAGTGTCTAACTGGCACCGCCAATCAGGAGTAAAAGGAGGCTTTAAATAATGCTGTTAAATTTATTTACTGTAGAAATAAATTTGATGAAATAAACTTGATTATATACTGAAATATATATATACATTATGAGATGTATATAGGTATAAATGTTAGTTTATTGTAACTTGCGTGTCTTTTGCGGAAATTAGTTTTTGTGGAATGATTTTACACCCATAACATTGTTGACCCTAAATAAAAAAGTTTAACGACCTCCACGTTATTCTTTGTTAGTGCTGTCAGAAAGTAGAGTTTGTTACCGACCTCAATTGAAAATATATAACCGTTCTGTTTCTTTTCTTTTGTTTTCCTCCCGTTGCTCATCTTTAATTTTCTTTACTTAACATTTTTAGTTTTCATAATTGGTACTTAAATTTAGTTTAAAAATGATGTATCTCAATTTGCCAATGCTTCTTTCTTAATTGGTGCCATAACCGCTTAATAGATTTTTAGCCAAGTTTAATCAAATGCGCCAATCATTTCTTTCTCCTACTAACCAGCGGTCGTTGGAAGCACCAAGTGAAGCCAAGTCCTTCGCCACGTGATCCCTTCCTCTGCCACCACCAGCTAGTATAGCAGCAATACTTCCAGCCCCGGAGCGTTTTTATACATTACGATCATTATTCGCTGCACTATTTCTCTGTGAAGCTCATACAGCTCGTTGTTCTATCGCCTTCGCCATCATGCAACACTTGAACTATGAAAAGCTTCCCGTACAGATAAAGTAAACGTAATATAAATATATATAAATAAATCAATAAAATTATGAATTGAGTGAGTGAAATTTAATTATTTCTATTGGGCAGAAATTTCAGGCTGATGAACCGGCGATAATATAATTTAATTCAATTATCTTTGAAATAAAAACCTGAATTCAAATACAGCACATAGATTAGAAATTTTGCCAATACTGGTTAGCCAGAAGCCCCTATATGATTGGAAGTAGATAGGTAACAAGATAGAAGATTCTGACTTCACATGCGACGGCGCAAAAACAACAGCCCAGAGCCATGTACAAAGGAAGAGTTTTGTCGAGGCCCTATGTTTGCGAGCGGAGTGAATGAAAAAGAGAGATAACTAGTTCTTTCGAGGTATCTAAATTTCAATGTAACGGTAAAAAGTTACTGCGATATTCAACCGCTAGCTTTAAAGTTCATTCAAAATGATTTATGAATTAGCTTATGCAAGTTGGAGATAAAATTAGCGACCACCGATTTAGAATTCCATAATTTTGCCAAAAAATAATTATTCCAAAAAATATTTGCCTCACACTAAACGCGTCCACACATGTTTGTTTTTACTCTGAGTAGAAAAATGTTAATATCTCTCATTAGTACTCGTACCGTAACGCAAGTCTAAGAGGAACTAGCGACTGTATTTTCGGTGACATATAGTTTCTCTTACGCGTTGCCCTACCCAATTCTTTAATATATTTATTTCATACCTTCAAAACGGGCATTGAGTATTTGAAAAACTTGCTGTATTATTCGAATTCATGCGCTTCCCTCGTCATATGCTATCGTTGCTTTTTGCCTTAGTTATCAAAAAATCGGCACAATTTTCTATGAGCCAGCAAACAAGTTATGACCCATTTTCCTATCTTTATTCATGCTTTTCTTTAAGTTCAAATCCTGGAACTCCACAAAAATGTCGAGCAACAAAGAAAACGGGACAACGAAAATGTCTGGTATGAATAAGCAAGAAAACAACACCCATACGTACCCCAACCTCATTCTCTTTCCCTACCATCCAGCAGCATACAAGCATGAAAGGTCGCATACATTGTCGTAGCTGCCAGCACAACTGACTAGCGTCTTAACTACGTACATATAATATTTTTGTTCACTTAACATGCGTTACTTCACACTTGTCATATGTAAATTTTCGAAAGAAAGTGTGTGTGGGCACTCATACGCCATGGCACACACACACATTCGCGTGTGTATTAACTGCGTTGCCAAACAACCAACTAAATAATAACTGCGTGGTTGGCACCATTTTGTTAGTAGTGTTTAATGGTAGTGTGTCTGTGTGCGTAATGAAGCAGTGTGCGTGCGAGTGTATTTTATGGCTCAGTAGCTACAGTGTCAAGTACGTCATCAGCCACATGTCAGACGCGCCACTTTCAAGCATGCGACTTGACTCAACTTCCTTTTCTAGATACCAGTCAGCAGCACAGATACGGACTTATGTAACTCAACTTCACAGAAAAATCTCTTATACAATGATTTCACTTCAATTGTTGTTGATGTAGCTGCAGTTTCTGTTGTTCATGAGTGGAAGTGCTTGGAGGAATGGTGCGTTGTACGAGTAGTAAGTTGGCGGCTGGCATTAGTCGCCTAGCAGTAAAGGTCAAGAATAGCGGTGGAGTCTATGGGTTAAAGACAATAATAGTAGCGTCGACACTTACTCAGGCGACATAAAAGATTCTCATTGCTTTAATGGCACAAAAAGTTGCTGCTGCCTCTTTTCTACTTCGTTGTATAATTTTGCTTTGTCTTTTACTGTCTCTCAGGCTGTCGCACTTGAAGCTGTTGTGACGCCGACGACGTAGTGACTTTTGTTTGACAAACACTTCAGTCCCCTTTTTTGTATGCAAATGTGTATGTGGGTGTGAGGGTGTGTGAGTAGTAGGTCGTGACTTTGTAAGCTGTGAATTTTGCATATTTACAAAAAGAAGCATGTCGCAGTCTGGCCTTTGCTTGGCTTGACTTTCGCTCTTGATGACAACTCAGCTGAGCAGAGCTTCTCAATTAGTACTAACGAAGTTTTACTCCTCCGAGTTGTTTAGTTCACGTTTTACTTTGCTTTTACTGTTATTACTGGTGTAAATAGTGGCGTGAATGAAAATTGGGATGATGTTGTGTGTGTGTTGGTGCATTTGTGCAAAATCTTTGTCTATGAGAAAAATTCATTGCCAAGTTATTATTTTGCTTATTTATTTCATATATTTAAACTATCTGTTTTATTATTATTTATGTAGAAGGACACTTTACAAAATTGATATTCATATTATGGCCGAAATCTATACTAAGGTTCACTATTATGGAGTGGTTTTGTAAGAGGTTAGAAATAATAACAACAACAACAATTAATTTCATAAATGGCAGGCGGATTATGCTTTCCATTTCACCATGAATAGACGAGTTTTTGAAAATTGTGAAAATTTCGAAAATTTTATTTTATTTGACTTATAGGTAATTCCGTTCATTAAGTGAACAGAAACATTTCAGTAGCTTATTTTCAACGCGATTCAAGTAATTTCCAGAGTCGAAGACCAGAAACTCCAAAATACATTATTGAGATGCCGTCATACCCTTTCAAGCTCATTGTCTAGCACGCTGTGTGGCGTAATGAGTTCGATGGAGCACATCTTTTTCCAAAAACATTAACGATCGGAACGTCAAAATTATCAATTATTACATACTTTCTCATACTCAAGCTGAATGAAGTTCCTTTCGAAGATGTAGGAGATAATAAATTAATCCATTTTAGTCTTCTGTACTAAATAAACAACACCAATTCAAGACCAGTCTCGGATTAAACTATCACTTTTTAAATGAAATTATTTTCAAAGTAGCAAGCAGTTGCTTTTGTTGTCACTATAAATGGAACAACCAACTTTTAGGAATATTTCATGCTACCTTCATTCTACCTTCTTAAGATCTCTGTAACGATCCTTAGAACTTCACAAATAAAACTAAAGTAAATAAATAATTGGCACTTATACTCTTTTTGGCTGAGCTGCTCCTCCAGTTTGTGGTGCGCTCCTTTATGTTGTTCCACAAATTAAGGGACCTACCGTTTAAAGCCGACTTCCAAAGGCAAATGATTTCTTATGCGGAGCTTTTTCACGACTCAACACACTCGGTGGTTTTCCATTGCCTGCCGAGGGGCGACCGCTATTAAAAACAACTTTTTCTTCATTTTGGTCTTCCACCTAGATTCGAAACTACGTTCTCTCTGAATTCCGAATGGTAGTCACGGCACCAACCCATTCGGCTACGGCGGTCGCCTTCTCAGCCTTCTCTTACTTCTCATACTATTTCTTTTGGCTCAAATTTAATTTTTTCATATCGAGTCAAATTGGCACTTTCGTTAATGACTGATTCGCTTAAGTTACAATATTTGTTTGGTCAGCACTCAATGCATGTACTGCTGATATGATAGGTTTTCGCAAAAACGTATTACATCCGACAAGACCACGTTCGAATATGGCACAAGCCCATAAAAATTGAGAAAATGTTTATGGCTCTTGCCACCATCCATTGCCTCGAAAAGGCAACGGAAAGGGTAAAGGAACAAACAGTGAATGTTGCCGGCAAAATATCAGTTTGACTTACTTGTGATTAAATCGACACTCTTAACCTGTGAAAAAAGGCGGTTTGTCGGCCTCAACCGCTGTGTCACTGATCAAGAACAAGAAAACGAGATGTAAAATCTAATGTCAACCAATTTTCATTATAAATATGTACCTGTGTTCAAACACTAAGCAATAAATTGTGTGAATCTGAATACGTCCCAATAACCCTATTTTGTCATTTCGAAAATAAAATTATCTTTTTGGTTTCTTTGTTCAAAACTTCGACTCTTTTTCTAAGTGTTCACCAAGATAAAAAAAAAAATAAGGACTGATGTAAATAAGTTGATAAAAAATCAGCTTCACAGACTGCTCAAATATATTCCAAATACGTCAGTTCACAGAGCCACTGTAGTTTCCCAAATTACTTTTTTCGTTTTTAAAGTATTTACTTAAGTTTGAAATTTATGAACGTTTTTCTTGAAAACTCTTTTTCTGCATTAGGGTAAGATTTTTGAGTAGAACAAGAACAGAGAAACGATATAACGTTCTTAGCTCTAAATATCCATATCTAAGAGAAATTTGGTAGTCGCATATCTAGCAGCCCTAGATTCAGATATGCATTCAGTCAAAAAAGTACGAGGAATTGTTCAATAAAACGCAGAATAATTGTTTAATCATCAAAATTTATTTTGTCACCTTCAAAATAGGCTCCATTCAAAGCAATACACATAAGCCAACGATTAGGCCAGTCATCAAAGCACCTTTTAAATGCGTTTGAAGAGATCCTCCTCAGCTCTATCAGCGAATTCGCCTTAATGGCCTCTATCGACTCAAAGCGGCGTCCGCGGAGTGGCATTTTAAGTTTTGGGAAAAGGGGGCTTAGTCCGGTGAATACGGTGGTTGTTCGATGATATTTGTCGATTTGTCGAGTTTTTGGTGAAAAAGATGTTCACAATATGAGCCTTGTAAGACGGTGCGCTATTATGGTAGAAGGCCCATGAGTTTTCTTTCCACAAATTGGGCCGTTGCATAGGAACATTCTCTCTAAAACGTCGCATAATTTCAAACTAATATTCTTTATTTACCATAGAACCATTTATAATGAACTCCGAATGCACAATACTATGATAAAATAAAAAAAAACGAGTAGCAATACTTTCATACTTTGACCGGCTTCGACGTGTTTTTTTAGATTTCGGCACATGTGGATAGCGCCATTCAGCGGCCTGTTGACTGGTTTGCAGGTCAAACTCATATACCCACGTCTCAGCAACCGATGATGCGCTTGATAAACGTTGGGTCCGAATTCACTTGCCCAAGCATGTCTTCAGCCACCTTCTTCCGATGAATTTTTTGAAAGAAATTCAACTCTCTTTTGGAACGAGTTGAGCAGCCACGCATCTCATGCCCAATTCATGATGTAAAATGTTGCGAATTGATTCGTGGGACACGCTAAGGTAACGAACTACCTCCCTCAAACTTAAATGATGGTTTTGCAGCACCTTTTCCTTGACTTTGTTGACGTTTTGATCTGTTAAACAAGTTGATGGGCGACCAGAATCTTCCACGACTTTTCGGCCTTCTGCAAAAGTCTTATACCACTCGTAGGCCCATGTTTTTGATAAAGCACACTCGCTATAGACTTTCTGCAACATTTTTAACGATTCGGCACACAAAATTCCGTTCAAAACACAAAATTTAAGACAAATTCTTTGTTCGATATTTTTATCCATAGTGAACATCGCAGAGCACACTTGCGGTTGACTTATATAATTAAATGCCAAAAACAAGATAATTGACCAATCACGCTCAAACACTGCGACACTATATAGGACAGTTGTACCAACATTCCAGCAAAAAAATGTAGACATATGTGCAACGCATGTTTTTTCAATTCGCGCAATTCCCGATATTTTTTGACAGAATATATACAGCGTTACTAGAAAGTCATTCTAGATACTTAAGGACATTATACTTATATTTACTGAGATCATTTCGGATTAATTTGGTTACGTTAATACGTTCGCTACCAAGCGTCACATATACAAGTATGTTTGCTGGTTTTTCACATAGAGCCGCCAATACAACTATGTGGCGCTGGTTTGGCTTATTGCAATTATAAGACGTTAAGGAATTGGATCCTCATCTTTGACCAAATCGAACAAAAAACTGTTTAACCCGTTCAAGCCTTAAATGTTCTATGATCTCCACATAAAGACTACATATTCCATCTTAGACCGAACGAGGAAGTATACTTTAACTTATAAGGATCCAAGAAAACTGAATTAAACTTTCGAATAAAAACAGATCAGGTTGTATAAAAGGTTGGGATAAAAGAACGAGATGTAGAGAAAGCCACATGAAAGTATTTATTAATGCTCGTATTTGGAAGAAGCCGCTTTTTGCAGCACCGTGCAGCCACGTTGCAACATGATTGCGTCGAAATAACTCGAGATAGTGTAAGAAAATTTTAAATCGTCTGCAACAAAAAAAAAGAAAATTTAATGAGTAGAAACATTCAGAGATACCGTTTACAAAAATAATAAAGAGCAGCGGACCCACGACTCTACCCTGTGGTACACCAGACAAGGCAATAAAAGTGTGAGAACAGGTATTGCCAACAAGTAGAACTCGTTTACGTAGAAAATGAGGTACCATTTTACCTAGATTATCATTCGGAATTCACAGAGAGGTCGTTGGTTCGAATCTCGGTGAAAGCAAAATTAATAAAAACATTTTTCTAATAGCGGTCCCCCTCGGCAAGCAATGGCAAACCTCCGAGTGTATTTCTGCCATGAAAAAGCTCCTCATAAAAATATCTGCCGTTCGGAAGTCGGCTTGTGGAACAACATCAAGCATGTACACCACAATATAGGAGGAGGAGCTCAGCCAAACATCTAACATAAGTGTAAGCGCCAATTATTTATTTTTTTTTTTTATTAAGCAATCTAGAACAGCATGCCCTGTAACCTTATATAAATATGATTGACGCATGTATTCTTTAATTGGAGTTCGGCCGATTCTCTCCTGCCCTTTGTGACGGGTGTCTTGATTTTGCAATAGAAATGATGGAACTGCATTTTGAAAGAACAAATGGAAGTATCCGCTTCCATTTTAAGATCTTTGTGGCCTACTTGCAGTTTATACCAACTACGAACGGCAGATGATTTCCTATGCAAAGCTTCTTCATGGCAGGAAATTACCATAAAGTGTTACTTTGCCGGGTTAGCGGCGACATTAGACATTTGTTTGCACTGTTTTAAAGTTACGCCCAAACCAATGGACTATGATGGCCGCGTGTGTGAGAAATATTTGTCTAAAATCCAGCCTTTCTTGAGTCACTAACTGGCGTTTGCTGGCAATTCCCCAAAAATAGTAGGTAGGTAGGTAGCTAGGTAGGTAGAAGAGGCAGTTGGTCCTTAAGTCAACTAACCAAGACCGTTTCCGATCCATTGGGATACCACAGTAGCAGCTTGCTACTACTAGCAACTCCTTGTTAAACGATTTTGTTTTAGGTGCAAACCCACTGATCTGGCTGACACTTATATTTCTAAAATCATCACTATCATTCAAGAAGTATGAGCCAAAGTAAGTGGCTGCCACGCGGGACAGTGACAAAGAAGATGTCCGACAGACTGTGCCTCCGCCTCATTCAGCAAAAAGCAGTTGCTTTCGATAAATTAAATTCAACTATTTTTTGTTAACTTAAAGTCTACTTACTTTTAATGCGTTTGTGTGTGTACAATTTTGTATTTATTTTTCAGTAAAAGTTACATCACATTTCTTTGTTAGTCAAATTTTTCACTCGCTCACAATATTTTATGATTTATTATAAACTTGCAAAATTTATCTCTACACTTTTCCGGTCGTACTGCTTGTAACATTTTTCCGCTTTATTTGATTACATATTTTGCTCTGTTTTTTTTTTTTTTTATTTAAACTCAATTTAATGTGAAATTTGCATACAACTTACGTGGAAATGTATTCTTTTATATATTTATACAAACATATATTTATATACCTCTTGTTTCCTCTTTTCTGAGTTTTTAATATTTATTTTCATATAAATTCTATATTTCTTTTTATGCACCACCTAACAACACAAATGGCAATGACACTTTCAACTGCACCGCTTTTTGAATTTCTGCTATTATTATTATTTTTTATACTTTTTATTCTCGTGCAGTGAATATTTAGGTTAACAACAAGCCACGTTTTTCTCTACAAAGGTGTAGGTATGCACTCATGTATGTGTGTGTATAGTAGTTATGTGAAAGGCAACAAGCAGACCGGACTCAGTAAAGTATGCAATGAAAACAACTGCTTACGGGCGCGACACTCGAAATTCGCCTTTCTATTTATTTGTTTCCTTTTTTAATATTTTTTTTTAACTTTTCTCTTTTTTTATTTTCGTTCGCTGGTATTGCACTCACCGTGTTTGCTGTTTTAGTAGCAATAGTTGTCATTGTTGTTTCTCTCACAAGTATTTGAGTTTATGAATAATATATGCAAATTTTCTTTGTATGCATTTCATGGCGTTGCAACAACCGGAACGGCAGCAACACGAATATGCGATGGCGATTACGAATGCGAATATGAATCGGAATG
The DNA here is from genome assembly GCA_037575425.1 of Anastrepha fraterculus. NCBI lineage: Eukaryota > Metazoa > Arthropoda > Insecta > Diptera > Tephritidae > Anastrepha > Anastrepha fraterculus. The sequence goes on along the minus strand of JAYXIM010036186.1, from coordinate 29,404 downwards.
TAAATGGAAAAGTGACTGTGAATTGTACAATTGTAGCACACTTTTTTTTTTGCTAAAGCTCCGCAGATGTATGCTTCTGCTGGTCTATTTTGTAATCGTGCAACGCGTGACACGCAAACGGATGTACTATTTGATTTATGCTCGCGAAAAAGGTGTCAAGTAGCATTTCTTACTTTTGTTATTTCTTGCCTTTTTTGTGTTTTTGCAAACAGAAAATTTTTGTGTGTTCATATTTTTTAGGTTTATACTTTTGTGCGCTTTCTGCTTTTTACCAATTTCACTGCCTCATTTCAAGTTGAAGTTGACACATGCCATCTATTTTATATAAGAAGACAATGTTGTAGAAACGCAATGTACAAAGTAAACAACGTATCACGCACGAAACTCACGTCTCACAACTCACCGCTGACGTTTACGTGATTTTTCGCTTGAAACAGGTGAAATGTGTTTGCTTCGCACTGCACCGCTTCAAGCGCAAACAAGCAAGTAGAACGCACTCGCACGCAAGTTAGACCCGAAATATTATGGACAAGCATACAAACACATACACCTGCACACGCGCGCGCACATACACTACTACAGCGTAATCCTGACAAGTATTTGCACGTGCATTCGATATTTATTTTATTTTTAATTTTATTTTATTTTTTTGTTTTGTGTATTTCTACTCCTTGCTGGTTTGCTAGCACACTAAATTGCTCATATAAATTTATTTACAATTCTTCAACTTCACTTGGCCGCTAGTAAACAAATTAGCAAGCAAATTATTACCACATGTTTGCTTTCAATTCAACTTTAAAACTTATTTTGCTTTACATTTATTCCCTTATCTGGGCTATAAAAATATCAATACCGGTTTGCTTATGCGCCTTTTGCGTCAAACTGGCGTCGTGCGGTGGCAGCCGTTGCCACTGGTCAGCTTTCATCGAATATTCACCGTAGACTAGTCCTGGCGTATGCCCGTACAACGCCACACATAACACCAGTGAAAGCAGTCAACCAGCTATGCAAGAGTGTATGAGTTTATGTGGCATACATTTAGGAGACGATTGTCAAACGAAATTGGAATTTGCTGGTCGCAAGTCAACTTGCTTTGAGTATTCGTGCAGTAGCAGCTGGTGCTCGCGAATGAGCGCAGGTCATGCATTGCGAGAGATAAGGATAAAACAAGAGAGAGAGAAAACGAGAGAGAGAGCGAGCGCGAAAGAAAGCGAGGCCCGCATTGTATAAAATACTCAGTGTTTAATGCTTTAGCAAGCAGCTCAACGGAATAAAAGTAAAGTAGGTTTTGTGTAGAACAACGCATCAAACTTCAGCAGCACCATCAGCTCCAGCAAAGAAATCACTTATTTTGTTGGCTCGACTGCGTGGAGTTATCAATGAAATTCGGCAACTGGAGTTTTTCGCTATCCTGCTTTACTTAGTTATTGCTTCACTCCTCTCTGCAACTCTCTCTTTCTCACAATCCTTTCCATTCTCTTTTTAAATTTTTCCCAACAACAGTTGCAAATCTACTTTAACCAAAGCTTTTATCCTACTTTTCGATAGGTCGTGTGGCTCCTTAATTTGCTTGCTTGCCTGTATGATACGGATGGGAGTTTAAATGTATGTGCGTCTGTGTGTATGTTTTCGGTGTTTTTCGTATAAAACATAAACAGCTCATCGAATCGGCTGTCAATGTAAGCGCCATATATGCGCGTATGTATGTGTACACATTTTTAGTATAAATAACTTCAGTTATTTAGTTAAAAGAAAGCAGCTGTTTCGACGAGCTTTTTTAAAGTATTTTGAGCCAAATATTTTTATAGACTCTCCGCAACTATGCAAGTTACGTACGAGTGCCAAAGGAGAAAAGAAAGTTTGATTAACTAAAAATTATAAATTATTTCCTTATATATTAATTACTTCATTAAATACACATCGCAAGTTCAATATTTGGCAGAGGTTTCCAAAGGTAATTTGACCCAGTTGAAGCTCTTTAAATTCAATGGCGTCCTCCGTTTTGCCAGATTGTACAAATTTCCTTTGAGGTCACTGAGAGCTCATTTCGAAGATTTATAAATTTTTAAATAAAGAAACATTTAAATTTTAATCTTATACGATGCGAAAAGAAATTCTTCATCTTCTTAATTGGTCTTACGCGATTTTGGTCGAGTTTAACAAAGCGCGCCAGTCGTTTCTTTCACAAGCTAACCGGCGGACAAACCAAGTGAAACCACGTGCTTCTCCACCTGATCTTTCCAACGCAGAGAAGGCCTTCCTTTTCCTCTGCTACCACCAGCTGGTACCGCATCGAATACTTTCAGAGCCGGAGCGTTTGTATCCATTCGGACAACATGGCCCAGCCAGCGTAGCCGCTGGATGTTTATTCGCTGCGCTATGTCTACGTCGTCGTAAAGCTCATACAGCGAAAAGAAATTGCATAACATTTTAATTTCTTTTTTTTTAATTCTTTTAATATTAATTTTTAAATATTTCTCATATTTTATTTTGATTTTTTAGCAAACTTGCTAAAATTGTAACCTTTTTCTAAGCAACTCCCTTAGTTTTACCGATATCTTCTAAAATGTGTATACTATTTTTTAATATAAGCCCCGTTATTTCTGATATTTAGCAAGATCGTATCACCTTAATATGTGTTCGTTGTTTCTAAATGAGGTTTCAGCGGCAACTATCAAAACGGCTGCCTAAAAGGAGTTCGAGCACAGTGATATTAATGAAGTAAGAAAGTGCATATTTATCGCAAAATCGCAAATCAAAAGTTTTATAAACTGTTTACTTTTTAATTAAACAAATTTCAGAAAAAGCCTTTACTCCGTCATTTTCTCCAAATTTGCTATTCTCATCCAGCTTTTCCAGCAAATCTTCTCTCTTACTCTCTTTCAGTTATTGCCTTCACTTCATAGAAATTCAGCTGAGCTTCCAAATCTCTTACAGCACTTTCCATTGCTCTTTAGCTTAAACTTCTTGCACTCTGTTCGCATTCTTTAGCTCTTCACTCTTTTGATGTGGTTTGCTGCAGACACCCAAAAATTTGCTTTCGATTCTTTTCCTTTTCGTTTTTGCTTTTGTTTATTTTAGTATAGCCGTATTCAATCATTCTTCCTCTCCTTGCACCCTTCCCTGCTCTCTAATTATTTACCTCTCTCCCTTCCCCTTCCAATTTTGATTGTGCTGCGGGGCAACTACAACTACACTTGACTTTTGTTGCTTCCATCATCGGCGGCGTTGTATTCACCGTCAAAATCACTGCCCCTCTTGTAGATGTAGTTGTAATTGTCGCTGTCGTCACTTTTGTTTTGTTGCTTACGGCATTTTTAGTTCCAGCTCAATAGTCTTTAGCAAGCCAAATACTTATTCTGTAAAAGGATGTGTGTGTTTTTGTCTGTGTATCTGTTGCTTTATTTTTGACTGCATACGAGTATTGGTTGTTAATTTTAGCATGTCAGCTATGTTTTCACTTTTTTGACGATTTCTCTCATTTTTCTGGGCTGACCCTTTTCACACATTTATATGTTCGAGCAGGGGTAGTCTAAGAGTGGGCGTAGATACCATCAATACTTAAAAGTCGAAACAAGTATTTAATTGGTATTCTATGAAAAGCCGCTTGGTTTATAATTAAACTATTCTCTTCGGAAGTTCCTATTACTCAGTGCTGTCATACACGCATTTTGGAGTTTACCCACCTCATTACTTATTTGAAATTATTCACGTTTCTAGTAAAGGCTGCTGGCCCACGACCTGTGGCTGTGATCGGCAAACTGGGGCCTGGCCATCAGCTGGCGGATGAAGAAATCAAATACTGCAAAGGCGACTGATGCGCCAGATTATTGCCATAGGGGTGACATGCGCGTCTCTGGTCAACTTCGAGTGGATCAGGACCGTGGTAAATAACGTGCCTTCCATGGGGACCACTCGCTTTGCGGTCTATAGCAAAGCCTGCCCTGCCTACGTGTCCAGAATCCGGGCATCAGCAGGAGGCTTTGACGAGTCCTTTCGCACACCAAGAGCAGCAACCGGGAAGGAAAGGAAGGGGCTGCTCTTCTGGGGTGAGTGGGCTCTCGGTACAGGAACCGTCTGAGTCTCTTCTTTGGAATGGTTAGTTTCCACGTCTTTCCCGAATGATTGGACGGTTCCTATACGTACCGTCCCTTGACGTTGACACAGATTAACTTGCAGCATTCCAAAGCCACAACCGCACAACAGAAGGCTTAACCAGCTGCACAAATTACCCCACATATCAACGGTGCAAGAGTCCTGGGTCTTTAGGAGCCGCCTCTGTGGCATTATCGCGTTGAAAAGAGCCCTGTTATTATATGACAGGAGTTCGAGTAGACCTAGGACCGGTCTTACCGGCAATTCTGCTGCCAATACTTGGTGGCGGCTGAGGTGTGTTATAGGGGTAGACGCGGATGGTCAAAGTTTGTGATTGTATCTGCTTATTTTCCTTACGATGCTCTGGAAGGGCCATCACATGGTAAGGCCACCAGTCTCGTGAGGTTCTGTGAGTGGCGTCAATCTGGGCCTTTTTCTCTGTTGCGATGCTAATGCCCAGGATACGATCTGGGGCAGCAGCAATGGACGGGGCTCTTGGCTATTTGACTTTATCGCTTCGTCTTGCCTTGACATACACAATAAGGACACACACGTTTGTAACTACTAGAAGGCTGGAGGTGATTGATCTCACCCTATCAAACTAAAAACTTGGGTGGTCAGTCAAAAACTGGAGAGTCATTGCCGAAGATTCGTGCCCAGACCACAGGTACATTGAGTTTCGGTGTGGCGAGGAAGCACAAATGCCATTGCCCTCTAGAAAGCCCAGAAAAGCAGACTGGCAGAAGTTTAGGGGGCGTTGCGGGATCTTGACGTCGCGCCACGGCTGTTGAGAAACTCAACTCTAGATATTGTGGCGAGAATCCGGAACTGGGAACGATACGGTGGTGTTCAGAAAAACTACAAGAGGCTTATTCGGGAATCGAAAAGAGCTTCTAATGGGAAATTTTGCAGCGGTATTGAATCTCTACGTGACATGGCGAAATTGTTTACGATCCTGAAAAGGGACCCTCTGTATCCATTTCAGCATGCCTATCAAAGTGGAAAATCCTGTGAGTCGGCACTGCAAAATCTTGTTACTATGGTAGAGCTGGCCATCGACAGGAGGCACTACGCTCTGGACATCTTCTTAGACAGAAAGGGGCATTTGATAATGCCACTTTTGATAGTATATCCAGCGCTGCTAGTACGAACGGCGTAGACCGGGTGCTAGTGAATTGGATTTGTTCGATGCTGGCCCAAAGAATCGTCACAGTGCGAGCAGAAGAAGAACTGCTGGTGTCGTCCGGTATTAATAAAGGTTGCTCCCAAGGCAGTGTGCTGTCTCCATTGCTCTGGTGCAGGGTGATCGATCCTCTACTCACCACCTTAAGCGATTCGGGAATCTACGTACAAGCATGTGCGGACGACGTTGCCTGTTTAGTAACAGGCCCTTCGTTTATGAACATCTTTAGGAAAGTGCAGAAAACTCTGGATATGATTGAGACTTGGTGATGTGCGAATAGGCTATCGGCAAACCCAACCAAGACTGGTATCGTCCTCATCACCAGAAGGAGGAAGCCTGATGGACTCGTCTAAACTATGGTAAAGGGAGTCTAAATCCAGCTATCCAAAGAAATCAAATATCTTAGAGTAATCCTCGATAGTACACTCCTTTGAATCCATTGGATTACAATTTGTAATCAGAATTGAAGAACATGGCCTGTCGTAAACCTCACAAAAATTTAGAGAGTCTCAAGCAATCTTTGGTTCGAGCAGCGACGTCATTATACATGGAAACCGTGCGTGGTGCAATGGCTGAATGAGCGAATCGTTTGAAGTAATGTGGAAAAGCAAATAGTGACCATTCAAATGAAAATTAAATTTATTTTAATATTATATTTACATGATTAAATGAAATTAACTAGCAATGGAAAATGTTAAAGAGTCTTGTGAGTCTTTAGCGCACACTCGCCCATAGATACAGATATAGAAGAAATATAGAAAGAGGTCTTATGCAGTCGTACGTAGCTGATTTTAGTCGTAAAAGGGGATGGTCTCATAGACAGAATTCGGCAAGCTTTCTACTATAATGGGTATTTAAATAAAGAAATTGTATTAAAATAGGCTTACGAGCTAAAATAACACTTCCAAAAGGACTATTTCAAATGTATTTAATAATTAAATAAAGAATCTCAACATAAGTACATAGCAAAGTATTATCTCATGAGGTATAATAACACAGCGTATGAGTTATCAGGCTTAACTTTTGTGGTTTTCTTTTTTAATTTCGTTCTCTTATTTTATACTCGCGTGTACGGTTTGTGTATGTACAATTTGTTTTATGCGCTTAAGGCAATCAAAACAAGTGATAGGATAGAAAATGAAGTGTAAAATGAAAATAAGTACATGCAATATATGGAAATCGTCGCCTTAGAAAATAGACGCGAGCATGCATACGATTTATTTCCATGACGATAAACAGCATTTTACAAGCCAATTATATTTTGTATCAACTTATTCGCTTGCCTCGTACTCACTTCAATACAAATGCACAGTACCTGCCATAGGCTTGCTGCTGTTTTTCAAGTGGTGATATTATGAAGGAAAAGGTTGTGCTAGAAAATGCTTCATTATTTCATATATCACACATTTAAGCAGTAGTAATTTCACTCTGGAATAACATTTGATGATAATGTTGCGAACTGTGACAATTTAAAGTCACACCACTATTTTCTTCATGTTCACAATAGTAGAGAGCAATTTTACAAGGAACATACAAAGCAAAGATATTACTTGCTTTTTTAAAGCAAAAAAAAAGAAAGACTTGTATTCGTTTTTTAGTTCGCATGTACATAACATAATGAGCTACAATAAATATTTCAAAATAAAAATAAACAGGTTAGGTTAAGTGGCTGCCCTAGCTTAGCGCACACTTTGACAAATATTCAAAAATTCGTGCGTTGTGATGCCATACAGTGGAGAGGAAAAAGGAGAAGGGAAGGAAGAAGGAGGATTAGAGACGCTGATGACCATGCAATTGCGACGACGTCGACGGTGGCTGATTTACGTTCGTAATAAGCGCAACAAGCTACTGATGAACTTCACCAGATTTGTGATATTTAGACCCACATATCCGCAGGCGTAGCGAAAAAATGAGAGCTCAGATGTCTAAATCTTTGCCCGCCGAGAGCAGAGCAGCTGAGAAGAAGGTGTTGAGATGATTGCACCTCGTCCTCAAGATAACTTCTGCAGAACGGACTTGAGGCAATCCAAAGTCTCACCCCTTGAACACCTAACGGACAATGTCCGGTAAGGATACCCACCAAATTCGACAGCTGGGGCTTTGTTAGCTTTAGGAGTTCCCTCGAGCGTCCCCGATCTACCCGTGGCCAGAAGAATCTCGCGACCTTGCATGTTTGCGCACTAGCCCAGCGCTCACTGAGTTGACTGAGTTGACGAAACCGTCTCCAAAGTTCCCTGTCTAGCCAGCTCATCAGCCTAGCAGTTTCCCTCTATGCCGCTGTGACCGGCAACCCAAATGAGCCTGATGTCGAAGTATTCGGATGCAATCGAGAGAGAAGCCGCACATTCCCCAACCAATCTCGAATGCACAAACGACGAGCCCAAGGCCCTAATTGCCGCTTGGCTATCGGAGTGAATATTTATTTTCTTAACGATTATTACCGAGGTAAGCAACCAATCCACTGCTTCCTTAATTGCGGATACCTCCGCTTGGAAAACACTACAGTGGTCCAGAAGCCTCAATTTGAGTTTGATGGGAGGCTCCTTACAGAATACTCCTCCACCAAACCCTCCGTCCAACTACGAGCTCTCCGTGAACATGTTTGCCATGCCTTGCCCAAATGTTACACCCCGCTCACTCATCCCTTGAGGGAATATGAGTGGAAAAAGGTTCGCTCGGACCTAGCGTAGGTGTACAGTGATCCAGCACCATGAGGATGAACTCAAAATTTTTAAGAACGCTAGTGTGTCCGTAACTTAGGTCTAGCTTATGGCCCGAACTCCTTAGTCTGATTGCGGCGCGTGCAGCGGTGCTACATTCAGCATAGCCGATATCATCTTTTGCCGATAGCGCCCCTGCAACCATACAAGGCTACTGTTGCCTTTCTAATTCTCTCCTCAATGTTTAGCTTCCACGTAAGACCTCTGTCAAGGATAAATCTCTGGTGCTTCACCTTGCCAGAGAGCACCAACGGAGCGCCCGCTATTGAGGGGAGGAACACTATAGGTATTTTATATATATTTCCTCGTTAATAAGACCGTCTTCAGAGGATTTATCGAAAGGCCGCAATCGCGGTCCAATTCACAACTAGTTTCAGATAACCCTGAATCAATTCCACCAGAGACTAACATTTGATTGTTACCGGTTTCGATACCTAATGTGGGACTACCATATCAAATGAAAGGTCGGTTGACAAGCCTTTTAGCGCATTTTTGCCATGAAAAAAGCTACTCATAAATATTGCATTGCTTTTTGTACTATGTTCCGTTATGCTTTTTTATGTTGCGTAATTTTCCGTTATGTTGTAATAAGTTTGTTCATGTTATATGCAGTTTTATTATATTGTGTTATGTTGTATATTCTTAACCTTTGACTATGGATATTTAATTTTCGTACCATTAACCCGGGTCCCCGGCCATTGACAGCAATTCTTAGTAAAATCGATACACAAAGACTGTTAGGCCGATAAATAGATCTTAAATGGAGGGATATAATACTGTAATAACTCAGTTTTATTGGAGGAAACCAAAGTTTTATCAAAGTTAAGACTCGTAGTATTTGCAATCGTTCATCAAAATCCGTCAAGCTGTTTAGGAGGGGAAGAATTGCGTACATACGTCCACCGGAGCTCTTTATGTAAAGCCTTGATGACTATTTCAAGTCCTCCATCAATGAATCTACAAACAAGAGAAGCAAAAGTCTCAGTCATAGACTATAAAATTACCGGAGAGGGTCCTCCAACCGCAGAGCAATCTACATAGATGTATTACAATTCTGTAAACTGCGCAGCACTAAAAAGCCATGCCTTTCTCGAAGGCTGTAAATGTATACTATTCACTTACAAACCAACTATATAGCTATAACAAAATATAAAACAAAAGCAAACAGTTTAGCTACAAAAATGCATACATTCAAGCCTAGCATTGAGATAAGAACCAACGAATATAATATATGTTCTTACATATATACAGTTACAAGTAAATACATAGGATTACAAACACATACAGTATGTGCGCATATTCATTCCAGTGAACACAATGCGGGCCCAAATAGCCATTCACTGTAGTTAAGGTTCAACGATTTTAATTGAAATCACTTACTTAACCCGCTGAATGCCACCAGCAACTGCTTCCTCTCCGAAAAACAATTGGGAAGAACTCAATGGAAAGGCCAAAGGGTGGCGAGTAAAGAAAAACATATTGCAAAAGAATAAAACTCCTATACAAATCAAAAAAGGACAATGAAATCACAAGACGAGTTGTACGAGTGAAGCAGTTCAACTGTGAAGCAGACAGACACGCAAAGGCAAAAAGTAAATAAAAAAATAAGCAAACAAAAAAAGAAAATGAACTAAAAAACGTTGGCGGAAGTGTAGTACCAATATTGCCACTAAAGTACAAAAATGGCTGTAAAGGCGGAGAAAGAAAAACAGTGCTTTGAACTGTGAAATCTCAACGGTTGTCAGGAGTTTGTCATGTTGCCGAGCACCCGAGTAAACTCGCATGTCGTAGTAATGTAGGGAGTGAAAGGTGGTGGAGAAAGCAAGTGAAGCATTCAACCAAATAGCGAAGTAGAGGCGATTTTAATATAGCAAAATTAAGTGAATGAATGTGTTTCACACACATATGAGAATATGCCCTGAGGAGTTTTAACATCGCATTCATGGCGATTTTCCCTACTATGCCCTCAAACTCATCCAAAGGGGTGCTTGGTGGTTCTTTCTTTTACTACGCTCTCTAGATGTAAGGGATGTCGTCCGCAGGACTATATTGCAGCCTTTTTGAGAGCGTCCTGCGTCCGGTTGGCTGACCTTTCTCTATACGGTTCGCTCAATATGACTACATCAACCTTGAGTTCTGCAATTGTTAACGACAAGAGATCTTGTGCGGCTTCGCAAATGTGGATATTGAGTTGTAGCAATCTCATAACTGTTTTATCTTTTGAGCGCTTCTTGAAATACTGGGTATTTATTGCCGCCGGTAGCGTGATCAGTGCGGTTCGTACGTCTTTTTTCACATAATAAGCCTCTTAGAGTATTTGTGCATGTTTTTGCTACATGCCCTTCTCCTCCGCATTTAAAGTACACTCCTTGGAGATCGGTTCCGCTGGTGCAATTTTTGATATAGGTATGCCCGAACTCTAGGCATTTAAAGCAGCGTCTAGTTATTCTGACGAATACGGCATATTACCCAGCCCATGCGAATTTTACCCACTTCCACTAGCTTTTGCGGCCTCAGAAGGTAGTGAAATAACTACCATTTGCATGCCGCCATATGCCTTCCGTATCGAGCGAATCTGCGAGGGCTCTACGTTGAGGTTGAGGAGCGTAGGGCGTAGTTACTTCATCAACATCATGAATCTCGAGAAGTGATTCTTCTGCTAAAGATTTAACTTCCGCCTTTCCTGAGAGAGCCAGACCCACCGCTGGTTGTAGTTTCACCGTGTTCACGTCAGATGGCTTAGTCAACTGGAACAGTAGATCGCCATTCGCAGTTTTGCGGATGTGTTGAACCAGCCCGTTCATCCCTTTAAGAGAATTCTCATTTTTGACTGTCTTCAAAATCTCGGCGTAAGGACATTCGCCCGTGCTTCTGACAATGATGGCATCGGGACGAGCAGGTTTACTCCTTGTGCGCTGCCATTTATTTACCGTTATCCACGCGCCCTCCGTTGTTTTTTCCCTCCATATTTGCCATAGCTGTCTTTTGTGAGACATTGACAATGGATTTAGGAACTTCATTCTCCTTCCTAACGGTCCTCGTATTGGTAATACCTCTCCCGGTGCTTGTACATGGGTCCGCTTTGTCGCTTGCTGTGCAGTTATTCCAGTTATTCGTATCTTTTGTACGAGGTTTAGCTTTTCCGATCTCTTCTGCTACCTGATCGTAGGAAATTGCTATCGCCTTCACTAAATCTCTGAGATTTTGGTTTATGGAGCGTTTGCCACTGCCAATTATATCCTTCAAATCATTTATAAAGTGACCGAGGCACAGGAAAGCATTTTCTTCATTTTCTTTTTCAACTTCAGTTGTCACTGGGTCTGTGATACCTAGAGCGGGCGCAGTATTTAAGGAAGTTGAGCGCACAGGAGAATGTGATAAACGCGGTCGTCGCTCGGATTTAAAATGTCCTTTCCGACGTATTCCAAACCGGTTACCGATGGAGTACTTTCCATTATGAGGCAGCTGATCCACCCATTGCTGCGTTTGCAGCCCCACCTTTTGTTTAGCCAAGACACCTACCTTCAGTGTGGGTGATAGTTTGAACACACACCTCCAAAAGAGGATCGCTGAATTGCTGAATACTAAACAACTATTTCGTGAATCGCGCGCAATTTTTCAAAGTTTCAAATCGCTTTTTATTTTTTGTTTTTAAGCACTTACTTTCTTTATGTGTCCCAGGTACCGTAAACGCTCTTTTGCCAAAACGAATCACCACACTTTCGCACTATTCCCGGATCTTCACTTAAGTTGACCGTTGAGGGTTCTAAAAATGAGAGCCTTCTGAACCACAACCAATTCCGTGACACTATCACTATTACTAAGAAGCTTAAGTCTGTTAAGGAATCCACACCAACATGCCCGATTTTCTTGAATGAAGTGGTAAACACACTTTTCCCCAAACAAAGGAAGTTAGTTTCTTTAACCTTGAAGCCAATCGCACATCAGTTTCCAAGAATCTCAGCAGACGAGGTTCTTCAAGCAGTGAATAGAATCGACCCCAGACGGGGTGCTTAATCAAGTACTTAAACTATTTAATACATGTCTCGCGGAGGGAATGCTCCCATCGATATATGACCCATGGAACCGTCTAGCTGCAGGCCGATTTGCCTGCTCGACTCGGCAAGTAAAGTACTGGAGAGAATAATTTACAACCGCCTCGAGAACGAGATCGATTCCGCCAGGGGAATATCGGGCAACCAGTTTGGTTTCAGAAAAGGAAGGTCCACCTTTGATGCTGTGAATATCGCCAAAAAATTGCACAACAGGCAGTAAGTGGTACCCGATAGCTCAAAGGTGCCAAAAAGTACTGCTTAATAGTAACCTTGGATGTAAGAAATGCATTCAACACCGCAAACTGGGCCAAAATACTGGACGCACTGGGCGAGATCGGAGTATCCCTCTATCTGCGAGCAATGATACGAAGCTACTTCGAAGACCGCGTCCTGGATTGCGACACAGCAGTAGGCAGAAAGAGTTATAAGGTTTCAGGCGGAGTCCCTCAAGCAAAGTTCAGTCCTTGGCCCACTGCTCTGAAACATCATATACGGTGGTGTTTTGCGCCTCAGTATACAAAAATGGTCCCAACATTATCGGATTTGTGGACGATATCGCAGTAGTTATTCCGGCGAAGAGACTGACCGACATCTGCGAAAAAGCAAATCGGATCATAGCGTCCGTTAATTCATGGCTGGTGCAAATGGCCTTCAACTCGCCGAGGAAAAAACGGAGTCCGTTCTCATATCGAGCCGGAAAAAAGTAGAAATGGCAAAACAATACAAGTGGGCAATCACAGTATCACGACAGTACCAGAAGTTAAATATCTGGGAATAATGATAGACCGGAGGTTACCAAAAAAGCATCAGTAACTGTAGCAGCCTTATCGCGAATAATGCTAAACGCCCGCGGGCCAAAACAACGGCGACGGTAACTTCTAGCAGACGTGGTGAAGAACCAAATATTATATGGTCCTCCTGTTTGGCGCATGGCTACGCAACGTCCTTCCTACTTCCGCGGTATCAAGGAAGGGCCGCTGGACACATCGCTGCATTCCAGACTTGCGAAGCTGGATTGAAGTGGATTTTTATCTGACGCAATTTTTAACCGGGCATGAACAACAGGCTTTTCCTGGTTCCAAAGGGCCACTTGAGGGTAGCGCGCTAACACAACGCCCATGAAAAAAAAAAACAGAAGCCCTCAGGAGTGTGCTTGTCCGCCTTACAATTACTTGGCATTTTCCTCAACTATCAATCGAAAATGAAGCCGATTTGTTTTATTCATATTTACTTATTTCTCCATAAAGCTCACACTCAGAGGCATGAACAAAATTGTACGAGCGTATGGATAAGGTGGTACGTAAAATATTTACGTGACATGTGACATAGTGGTAGCTACTAGACTATATATAAAATATATCTACGTATGTATATGTTAAAGCACTTAAAATACACACGCCGATCCCACTTCATCCTCAAAGACACTCCAAACTACCGCAGGCGGGATCAATAGCTTAGCGTTGTTATGGTTACCTTAGCGGTGTGGTGAGTAGATTTACAATGACAACAGCACGGAGCAAAGACTATGTATGGCATTATAGTCAATATTATACATAGCTACCAGACAACAGTCGCTTGTGCCAACGAGGCTTCCACTCGCGGCCGTTGAATTGTGAAAGCTTAATTGAAAATTAAGTGCTTATATTAATATTGGTAGTCATAAGCGCATAAGCATATCCATACATACATACATGAATATGAATTTCTACAGTCAGGCTAGGCGCTTACTGTGATGAGCCAACATATTGTTGAAGTGCCATGTTAGGTATATGCGTACACTTATAGCTAAGTACGAGTGTATGTAAGTGGTCATTACTTTTTCACCCATGCCATTTACTGACACTTAAGACTAATTTCGTATTTTTTCAGTGTTTTTTTTTACCAAAAAGAAAAACAGTAATAACGTCTGAATACATAAATAAAAAATCTACTTTGACTTAAATACTTCTAGTCTCATACATAAATGGTATCATTATTTTCTTCTGCAACTTCTGAATTGAAATAGCTAAAAACAGAAAACAACAAACTAGACACGACAAACACACCCACTCACGTGTGCGTCCACAAACGCGTTACTGAATGTGTCAAGGCGTTCCTCTGGAGGCGGATTTCATTGAATCAACGAATTCTGTCAATTTAGTTGTTTATTTGGTATATTAGACAGCAGACAGTTCCCTCACACGAGCATACGGCTACCATTTTCCCACCCTGTTGGCAAAATAATTGTTGTGAACTAAAATAATCGGGTTTACAAAAGAATAGACGACAAAACATGTTACAATTTAGATTATTTCAGGTTTCTCTATTTTTATTCATAGTACGACTCTTATCAAATGTCCGCCCTGAACACGTCTACAGACTATTATACAAGCATTAAAACTTTCATGGACTCGCCCACACATCATCGCATTGAGTTCAACAATCTCGCTGTTGTGTCGAATTTTATATTATACAGGGTGGGCCATATAGCGTTTGCTTTTTGAACCACCTATTTTTTTGAGAATGCCAACACAAATGGCATGTCAAATGTGTTCATAATTTACTTAAAGGTTCGACATTTACGAAATGGGACGCTATACGCTTGAACGAAATTGGGAAATATTGAAAACCTATTTCCAAAGAGGTGAGTCTTCTTCTTCTTTTCTGATAAAGCTCATTTTCACATCGGTGGCTACGTCAATTAGCAAAATTGTCGGATTTCGGGCTCAGAAAATCCACACGTTACTGTAGAGAAGCAAATGCATCCACAACGAGTCACTGTTTGGTGTGGCTTTTGATCGGGCGAAAATGAGCGAGAAGCCGCGGTTACAGTAAATGGCGAGCGTTACCGTGACATGCTCAACGAGTTTTTCCTTCCAAAAATTGAAGAGGATGACATGGACGACATTTGGTTTCAACAGGACGGTGCAACTTGTCACACTGCCAAAGTTACACTCGAACTTTTGGCTACCGTTTTTGAAAACCGAATAATCAGCCGAAATTCCGATATCAATTGGCCCCCTCGGAGCTGTGATTTAAGTCCGTTGGACTATTTTTTGTGGGGAGCCGTTAAGGACAAATGATATGCGAACCATCCAGAGACGATTGATGATTTAAAACACTCATGTGGAGAGCAACATTACTCCAAGTGCTTCCAAAAAACTATAGTAACAGTGAATATTACATTGTTATGTAAGTGTACGGAAACAACTCATACTCAGCTGGTGTAAAATATTAATTTGTGTCACGTTTCAAAGCCAAATCTGGGCTAGTGTAGCTAGTCGATTCTCTAATCTTACTTGTGGTATGAGGTTGGAATGAAGTGAATAAGTTTAAAATATTTTTTAGTTATTGCCTTCATTTGATGGACTTGGAGTATTTCTCAAACAAATGGTTTTATTAGTACATATTAATAAAATATATTTACATATTAATATATATATATATATATATATAACGGGAGCCTACACCTTACTTTTTATTGAGTTTTCAGCCGAGCTCATTCTCCTATTTGTAATATCGGCTTTCATATTGTTTCACAAATAGTGGGACCTACAATTTTACGCCGCCTCTTAATGGCAGATGGTCTCTCTAAGAGGAGCTTTTTCATTGCAGAAATACAGTGGGAGGTTTTCCAGTGCTTGCCGATGAGGATCGCTATTAGAAAAAATCTCTTCCGCCTACGAGATTTTGGACGAGTTTAACAAAGCGTTCCTATTGTTTCGTTCTAATGTTGGATACATAAAGTGAAGCCAAGTCCTTCTCCCCCTGATCTTTCCAATGCAGCGGAGGTCTTCCTCTTCCTCTGCTACCACCAGCTAGTACGGTATCAAATACTTTCAGAGCTGGAGCGTTTGTGACCCAGCCAACGAAGTCGCTGGATCTTTATTCGCTGCACTATGTCTATGATGTCTGCCAATGGGCAAATGTCTAAAAATGTTGAGTACAATCATTCTCTCAAACACTCCAAGCATCGCTTTATCGAATATTGTCATCGTCCACGCTTCTGCGCCATACGTTAGGACAGGCATGATGAGAGCCCTGTAGAGTGTTAGTTGTGTTCGTTTAGAGAGGACTTTACTACTCATTTGCCTACTTAGTTCAAAGTAGCACTTGTTGGCAAGAGCAATTCTACGTTAAATTTCCAGGCTGACATTGCTATAGGTATTCATGCTGGTTCCTAACTAAACGAAGTCAGGGGCGTGGGTGCTGATACGCGAGTGCACCGACTGTTTTTGTTTGATCACAGGAGGTACTTCGTTTTGTCCTCGTCCACCACCATAATCATTCCCTTTGCTTCTTTATCCAGTTTGGAAAAGGTAGAACTAACAGCGCGGTTGCTAAGGCAGATATACATAAGCCTCTTACTACCGTGATGTATTGGTGCGTTTATAAATGAGTCTTAAACTTTCATATCTAAAAAAAAGCCTACTAATTTGCAGACAAAGTGACCAATTTAAGATTGGCATTATTCTATTCAATGACGAACTAGTAAGAATTCTTCTTCTAATTCTAAATACCAGCTTCCGAAGTAGAGTGTTTCTATACTAGTTTGGCTTCTCCCTGCAGGGTAGTTGAATATGTATATAAATATAAACTGCATTTGTATATGTGTTTGTTTTAGCGTTTGAATGTTCAAAGAAAGAAGGAAGGAATTTATATTTGTTACATTTTCATGCTTCTTTAATTGACTTTCATTGGTTTATTGGCTTATTATGAATTAATCTAATTATATCACTCTTTTCTTGAATTATTACTTTAAAAGAGCAAGAGAAATATAAACCTCACCAAGTTTCTTGTATTTTTGCTATCGCAATTTGCATTAAAAATGATGCCTAATTGAAAGCAATGAATTTTTATATTAGTGGGCGATCTAATATTGTAATTAAATCGCATAAATTTAAATTAATAAAAATTCATTCAAAAAAATAGAGATCGATAGAACTTCGAATTCCGTTCAGTGCCAAACATTTGTATTTTATATCTGTATGCATTTCTCTATCAAAACACAAATCAAAAACAAAGAAAAAAACAACACCGGGTAACTGTTAAAATTTTTTTGTGATAAAATCGGCCTTAAAAAATATACGCGAGTATATCCTATCCGCCTTCTAGTATAACCCAGAAACAATTTTTCAGTGATGTATGTGAGCTAGGGTGGGTCGATTTAAAAATTGCTCATTGCTCTGTGAAAATCGTACTCTAGGGATCAAAATAAGAAACTTTGCCGAAGGAACCATATCTCTAAAACAAATTCTGATGTCCCCCAATTTCAAAATATCACCATTTTTAGCCTTTACATGAAAAAATCAGCTAAATGGCTATGTTTTTTCATTATTTTTATTTATTTATATTAATATTTATTATTTATTTATAATAATATCTATTTTTTCTCTTAAGAAATTTATTTAGTCAGAACATATGTAAATGAAAAAATTAATTTAAGTGAGTTACAGAAAAGAAACTAAAAAGTTCGACCCAAATTGGGGGACATCAGAGTTCGTTTTAGAGGCATGGTTCCTTCGGCAAAGTTTCTTATTTTGATCCCTAGAATATGATTTTCACAGAGCAATGGGCGATTTTTTTGCCTCCCCACAAATCGACCCGGCCTAGTGCATACATACATAAAGATATTTTGGGAGAAGTTTCAAGAAATGAACTTAATATTTTCTTTTCTTAATGTTAAATATTCTCATTGAAAAAATTTATTTTTTTTATAAATCGTTGCCTATTTTTTGTGCTCTCGAAAATGATTTCAGCGATAAGGACAAGATATGATATTCAACTGTTTGCGAATACAATAATGTTTTAGCAGCATTGGAAAATATAAAGAACAATGAAATTCGGAGACACCTGATTGGGTCACTGATTTACACCATGCTAATTAAAACTGCAAATCGGTGCTCGGTAAGCTGTCGCCTCCTTGAGGGCGCGTGCCACTTTTCCTTTAACAAGTTCCGTGAAGTCAAATCTTTTTCCACTTAATTCAGATTGTATCTTGGAAAAAATTTAGAGGTCTTACTCAAACTGGGACAAATAAAGCTGGCAAAAGAGAATGAAATATGTGCGATATAGGAGGACTTGGAATTCGCAAACAGTACCTGTCTCGTGCTCAAAAACCTATTTGACATTAAGACTAAAATCACAAATTGGTGGAATTAGCAAATGAGAAATAAATATAGCAAAAGCGTGAGCGCAAAACAACACCAAGAGCCAGATTTAGCAGTTAACATCCAATATGGTTCACCAGATAGTTTGCTTTCAACAGCATTCATAGGGACTCTAAGTATTTATCTGCAAGCGCTTATGCATTGCATGTGGAGTATTCCGGCTCACCGATCTAAGATATCGCCCATTCTTTGCCTGCTTCAAACCGTCAACATGATCTGAGAGCGCTTCGAAACATTGCTCTTAACTGTATTCAGTTGAAATGATTGGTAGAGGTGACATGTTTCAAAGAGGCGTAAATGGAACAAGAGAAAGGGTATCGGAATACTTATTTTGATTATTTTGGAATTTCTGTTACTTCATCCAAATGTCAGCCTCGGCTGGGCATGCAGTAGACCATTAATTTCGCTCAACTTTGTAGAATTCATAGGCATCTCATGGTTTCGAATTACATTTCAGCAATAACGAAAACAATATTTAGTTCAGGGGCCTGAATCGTTGCTGGAATGTCTGCATAGCAAGGATTTTTGACGGTCGATATTGGTATGAAATGTGTAAGACGTTGTGATGTATTACATAAAGCAGTGTTCACACACATCCAATTAAAATTTTTGTGCGCTTCCTATGTTCACTGCAAAACTGTTTACACTTTCTCTTCGGAAAAAAGGTGGGTAAATAATAACGTCATAAGCTAAGCCAAATCTCCCAACGTTCAGATCGCATTAGCTGAAAAACGATCATTCCACAAATAGTCGAACACACTTTTCAGCGACCCAAAGCCACCACCATTCAGAATTTACAGAGAGAACGTAGGTTCAAATCTCGGTGAAACACCAAAATTAAAGAAGAACATTTTTCTAATAGCGGTCGCCTCTCGGCAAGCATTGGCAAACCTCCGAGTGTATTTCTGCCATGAAAAAGCCCCTCATAAAAATATCTGCCGCTCGGAGTCCGCTTGAAACTGTAGGTCCTTCCATTTGTGGAATAACATCAAGACGCACACCACAAATAGAAGGAGGAGCTCGGCCAAACACCCAAAAAGAGTGTACGCGCCAACTATATACATATATGTATATATATATAAAGCCCAAAATGAGAAGGGATATCGAAGAAAGTCTTTATTTATATTAAACTTCAGATACCCAATTTTACAAGTACGTAGGCGTGAATATAATTTGTTCGAGTTTGGCAGAAAAGTAGCCACTTCCTGTCGCCCATCCTATGCTCTCTAAGCGTCGCATAATTCAAAATCAAGCCATTGAACTTGCAACACAACCAAGTGGGAACGTGGAGTAATATAGCAACCAATTTACTATACAGCGTTTGCAATTCCAGCAACTGGTGGTGAAGGGAGAGGCGGCGAAGGTGCTGAGAAAATATACGCACAACATCTACTCCATTGGGTTTATAATAAATTGTTATGACTTTATTTAAATTTTGCTACACATTTCACAAGTAACAGTGAAAACACTAACGTTGGCAACAACAACTACTACAACCAAATATGACAGCAGACAGCACGTCGAGATTCAAAAGTAGCAAACACAAAAACATTCAAAGCTGCCAGAGAAGTCAATGCATGCAGTCAAAACAGTCACAATGCTCCAAGCACTCATAGAAGCGAAAGCAAAAACTACAACGACAACAATAAGCGCCATTAAACATATCAGGAGCATGCAACATAAATAACTTCGATACGTTGCCAACACATTGCGCAACATTAACGACTTTATGATGGCATTCATCGTGAACCGAGGCGTAAAGCAGAAGAGCAAGTAGCAGCACTGAAGTGTATTAGAGAAAGGGCAGGAAAGCGAGAGAAGCGGTAAAAAAGAGAACGGTGGGTAAGTGAAACCAAGTGAGTATGCTTGAAAATTGTATATAAATATGTGTGTGTGTAATTCTAAGTGTGTGTGCATGTAGATATGCTGGTGCCAAATGCATGCGAAATGGCGTCAATATTTCATAAATATACAAAATTGTGCTCTACCCCTGGTACCTTTTTATTTATATATTTTTGTTTTTGCTTTTTGTTATATCTATATCAATTCCCTTTTCGCTATTTGAAGTTATTTGTCATTACCACACCACATCACTGCGGCTTTTATGGAGCAAAGTATAGTGCGTTTGCATATTTATGTTGAATGAGCGTAATAAAAAGTGGGGCTGACGCCTAAAAATATGCCTCTAATAAACGGCTGCCTGTCGCGAAAGTTAATCGACGGTTATCAATAATTTCATAAAAACAAACAAACGGTTGCACGTCAACGCGCTCCGGCTTCATATTTATCACCAAAAAAAAAAAAACTAAAAGGGACTGGCATCCAGGGATGACGTATATTGTT
The DNA here is from genome assembly GCA_037575425.1 of Anastrepha fraterculus. Taxonomy (NCBI): domain Eukaryota; kingdom Metazoa; phylum Arthropoda; class Insecta; order Diptera; family Tephritidae; genus Anastrepha; species Anastrepha fraterculus. The sequence goes on along the minus strand of JAYXIM010036186.1, from coordinate 8,859 downwards.
GCTTATCGGTGGCAGTAATGTAGCTGGTACGTTCCCTTGATTTAGAATAAAAATCATAAGTATGCTGCCCAGAACTTGTTAAAAAATCGAGAGTGGTTCAATAACTCATCAAAATTTATTTTATTTTATTTAAAAATGCTCTCCACGGTAACAAATACACACACATATTCCATAATAATGAACTCAACGGCTCTTCTACTTGCACCCCCCTGAATAATGCACAAAGCATTTTTGACGGTGGACCAAGAAAGGTAATTAGTTTGTTCTGGGTCCAAATCTAAACAATTCAGTGATTATATATTATCATTATCAATTATTTTTTGGGAGATAACAGTATTATTTTATTGACGATACGAAGCGAGTTAGATATGTTAAAAGTGTTGGAATGAAGTAGTTCATTTAGTTTTTAATTCGTTTTAAAAGGTACTCGAGAGTGAACATGAAGGTTGGCTTGAGCAAGATGAAATGGAACAGAAAACTCTGTGAAATTTTGGGATTCCCAAATATAGAAATCATTCTCATTCTGGTGAGCAGATTAAAAAATCTATAAGAAAATGTTTGTAGATTGTTAATAGATTATTTAGAGATGAAAAATTATACATCAATAAAAAATATTTAATTGATAAAAATTGATAATTGATTACAAAATCGTTTTATAACGTAACTAGCACAATAATTGTCATTATCCAATGAAGCAAATGCTTTCCTAGCATAATTCATTATTTTCAATTTCTCATACCACCATCCCACCTTGCTCAACTCTAATAGCCCAAAACACCAGAATAATGTTTTCCGAAGTTTATTATGAACCTTCGGTGGGATAGCGCAATTCAATAAGCGTCTTCACTAATTTTTGCTTTTGCCGGTATACCGAGTCGAGTATATACCGGGTGATACAAATATCGAGTACTTTTTAGCTGCATGAAATGTTTTACGATATCGATATCTTTGGCTTGACAGCTGAAAATGGCAAACTATGTTGAGTAAGGTTTTGCAAGTCATCATGAATCATTTAACGCCAAAATTTACTAAAAAAAAAAATATATATACAGGGTGGACCATATAGCGTTTGCTTTTTAAACCACCTATTTTTTGAGAATGGTAACACAAATGACATGTCAAATGTGTTCATAATTTACTTAAAGGTTTGAAATTTACGAAATGGGACGCTATATGCTAGAACAAAATTGGGAAATATTGAAAACCTTTTTCCAAAGTGGTGAGTCTTCTACTCAAACTGGGAGAAATTTGAAAAAAAAAATTCCAAAAAAAAGATTTGCCAACAAGACAGTTTGTGGACCAATTTGTTAAGTTACAAAGTTCAATTGATGCAAGAACTGAAGCCTAATGACCATCCAATGCGTTTTCGGTTCGCTCAATGGGCAGAAAATCGTTTGACCGAAGATGAACATATTTGCCGAAAAATCATCTCTTCTGATGAAGCTCATTTTCACATCGGTGGCTACGTCAATAAGCAAAATTGTCGGATTTGGGGCTCAGAAAATACACACGTTACTGTAGAGAAACAAATGCATCCACAACGAGTCACTGTTTGGTGCGGTTTTTGGTCTGGGGGCATCATCGGGCCATTTATTTTTTCGAAAATGAGCGAGGAGCCGCGGTTACAGTAAATGGCGAGCATTACCGTGACATGCTCAACGAGTTGTTTCCAAAAATTAAATGAGATGGACGACATTTGGTTTCAACAGGATGGTGCAACTTGTCACACTCGAACTTTTGGCTACCGTTTTTGAAAACGGAATAATCAGCCGAAATTCCGATATCAATTGGCCACCTCTGAGCTGTGACTTAAGCCCGTTGGACTATTTTTTGTGGGGAGCCGTTAAGGACAAATGCTATGCGAACATCCAGATACGATTGATGCTTTAAAACACGAAATCGAAGTTGCTATTCATGAAATTGGAGCCCAAACAATCGAAAATGTGCTTAAAAATTGGGTTGATCGAATGGCCTACTGTAAAGCCAGTCGTTGCAGTCAATGAACGATCTTATTTTTCATCCATAAATGACAATGTTTAATATTCAAAATAAAAAAAAAAGTTTAAAAAAATTTTGATTAGTTTTTTTTAAAGCCGATTCAAAAAGCAAATTTTACATGGCCCACCCTATATTCTCGAAGTTCTTAGAGCACTGGCGGCATAATCGAGGAAGAAGCTGCAGTTACGGTGAGTGGCAGACGCTATTGAGCCATTTGTAGTCCAAAATTATATTGTTCGTGGTGGTAGCTGCGGCGAACATATGCCGGATATCATATTAAAAAAATAAATCTCATGACATTATCTGCCAGTGTAAAAGAAACAAAAAAAAAATCACTCCAACAATATTCCTCTTTTGTTCTATCATTTAAGTTCTCAAGCTCTTAAAAACACCCGATATATTCATGTTTTGAAACATATGAGCAAAACATTAAAATCAAGCATGGAAGCAACATGAAGCATTAAAATTTTCAAAAAAAAGTTAATTAAACTTTTGGAAAAAATATAGCAAAAAATTTGTTTTTAAATTTTTTAAACATTTTATTGATTTACGAGTTTGGCTAACTGCAGAAACTATTTATATTTAAGAAGAAAGCATACATTGGACAGAGAGAAAACTATTTTTCTCACCTTCATCAGTGTCAGTGAGAAAACTTCGAGTTTCTATAATTTTGCATTTTTAGTACCGTTTTAATTTTTGAGATTTTTTCGATTCTTGCAAGTTCTAAAATGTTTTTTAACCTTTTTTTCACACTCATTAACCTTTCTAAATATTTTTTTTGGATCCATGGAGAACTTTCATTTAATTCCTGAGATTGTTAATTAAACTCTTTGGACATTTTAAATTTTTTTAATTTAAAAAATTCTTTAAATTTTTAAGTTTTTCAAATTTGAACATATTTTACTGTCCCTTACCAATACCATTTCCGATTAACTTAATATCTGCTCGTACATATTTTTATTCACATTTACCATTGCAGCAGTTTTTTCAGAACCCATGGCAAATTCGCTGCGCTCATCATTCACTTCATTGCGCTACTCGACCATATCGATAGGTTTGCTCATTTATTTGCGATACCTTTTACCTTTAGGCAATGTCAGCTTTTCGTTGACTCGAATTTTCAGCTTTTTTATCAACACATACACACGCACATACAAGCGCATTAATGTAAAATTTTGTTCGCACGCATTTTGAAATATTGCTGAGTCATTAAATCAGTATCGCATTGCCTTGTATCTTTATGTACATAAGTGTGTGTGTACGTCGAAGTTCACATTCGAATATTCATAAAATCGACTGTCAATGCTCGAAGCTGAGCTATCAATTGTTTGGCTTTTTGCTTTTTTGCGTATAAAATATTACAACATATCAATCAACAAATTTGTATTTTTCCGATTCAAAACAAAATCAACTGCAAAGTCGCTAGGCATTGACGGTATTATGAATACTTGTTTTTTTCGGATAGGGAGTGTCATTTGAGCGGTAATTGACACCGAGTGCGTTCCGTATAACTGTGAGAGACCAGCAAAGTATATACTCTGAGTACATGCATACCTATGCGTAAATGTTTGCCTGCCCCTTTACCCACTCGTTTTGCATTTCAACTCATTTGCCTCTCTTCCTGCCAATTGCTGGCCACTACTCTGTGGCATGTCTTTGAGTACGTTTCAATGCCATTAAGTGCGATCAATCTGCATGCTTTGGACATATACTATACCAACAACACAAACTCATACTCATGTTTATGCGCTCATATACTCGTACACGCACACATCCATAAGTATTTACATCACCAAATACAAAGGCGATTTTTTTTTTAAATTGAAGCATTGTTGAATACTTCTAAATGCTTTTAAAACGGCTTATTTTCTGCATGATGCTCTCATAGTTTGGAGGCTGCTCTTCAATCTCTTTTCTACTTTGCCGCCAGGAGACAGTTTTCTGTGATGTTGATGGTATTACATAGCTGCATCCAACTACACCACCACCACAGCAACCACATCAGTGACAACGACTTACACATACAGCTCGTAAAGTAAAAGTGGCACGTTCCACATTAAAGAGAAAGACAAAATAAAAGCTAAAATCAAAAACAATAAGAAAATTATCTAAAAGTAAGGGAATTTACTCACTTAACATAAAAAGCTTCAAAATGTGGTGAAAGTAAATGGAGGTAGTAAAATGAATACTGACAACATCCCATTTGACGCCCCTTGGGGTATTTGTGAGAAAGATGCTGCGGAAGATTTTCTGTATGAGCCTTACGACGACATAGACATAGCGCAGCGTATATAGACCAGCGGCTATTTTGGCTGGGTCATATTGTCCGAATGGAAACAAACCCTCCGGCTCTGAAAGTATTCAATGCGGTTCCAGATGGTGGTCGTAGAGAAAGAGGAAGCCCTCCTCTGCATTGAAAAGATTACGTGGAAAGGGCTTGGCTGCACTTGGTATTTCCAACTGGCGCCAGTTAACACAAGAAAGAAAGGAGTGGCACGCTTTGTTTGAATTCGGCCAAACTCGCGTAAGTGGTAAGAACCCAATCAAGAAGAAGAAGAAAATGTATACACAGATCAGTACACCAGTAAAAATATATTGAGTTGGGGAATAAGCTCGTAGCGTTTTTATTTAAACAAAAAACAATAATTATATCGATAAGTTAATCAACTACGAGTATATATTCGCTGTTGCTGTTTTCAACCTCTTCCCATCTCTCGATCAATTTGTTGATGCCGCTTCTCCAAACATCGCCTGGTCTGGTGCTAAAGAAGTTGTTGAGTCAATTCTTAAGAACCTCGTTGTTATCGAAGGTAACACCCTTCATATGGCTTGACAGCGAGTGGATAAGATGGTAATCGGTCGGTGCAAGGTACGGAGAATATGGCGGTTGCTGTAGGATCTCCTATTTGGGCTCTTGGAACGCGGCTTTGACAACTTGTGCAACATGGTGCCTGGCGTTGTCCTGAAGGAGTATGGTATGACCATGTTCATCAGGTCTTTTCCGTCGAATATCCTCATTTATATAGCTCTCGTAGTCCCACCAAACACATATAATGATCTTCTAAGGATGAAGATCCAGCTTGAATCTCTGCTTTGACGTCGCCATTTTTGAATTTTGCAAACCATTTCCGTGCAGTAGACTCGCCTAAGGCACATTCTCCATACACGTCGCAAATGTCGATAAAGTTGATTTTTTCCTCCTGGGTATTCCATTTCTAAGACTCAAAACAAAAAAAATGAAACAACTAAAATATACAATTAACATAGTTTTGTAGAGCAGAAAGAGTTCTATCAAATGAACACTTACCAAACAGCAAACAATTCATTGTAAAATAAAAGAAAATATGAAAATGGCATAAACTTATTCCTCAACGCAATATATACTTATATGTGTATACATCTTCAAAACTTCTCTGGAATGCGAACCAACACAATTGACGTGCGGTTTTATAGCTCCCAAGCAATTTATGATGTCTTCGTTCTTATCGTCATCTGGCTCAATATAAACTTTTACGATTCCGAATATTTAAATTTAACTTTATATAATATTTTCCGACATGTTGCTGAAACATAATTGTCGCTGAGCATCGTGCTGCCCTATTATCCCGATAATAAGAATTCTATACTGTGTGAGATTTGTGTGAAAAACTATTTATTTGTGCCACGTACTTTCACCCACTTAGTCCAACGCATATGTCGAGAATGTCATGTCGTTACACTCTAAAATTGAAAGTCAACAGCTTTGTGAACCTTGTGTAGTTGTGACTTTAAATTGAGGAACATATGATATCTTAGTCCTAAATAGACAATTCGTACCTTCTTACACTTCCTAGTGGTTGCAATTTTTCCGAATTATACTTAATTGACCAATTTTTAAGCATTTCATTGCTTCAAATAAAGAGTTTTGTTAATCAGTTGGATTGAACCTTACATTTAATTTGTGATAATTTTATCAAAGAATTAAAGTTTTAGGCTTTCACAATGTAGCTCTCCTTACACTTGAATTCACCATATTCCAATAGTTCTACATATAAAGTTCTACATACTTTAAAATATCTTTCCAGTTACTGAAGTCGTAAGACTTAGTTTAAGTTAGACAAATTAATAGCCGCCGTAGCCGAACTAGTTGGGGCGTAACTATCATTCAGAAGACGTAGGTTCGAATCTCCGTCAAACACCAAAATTAAGAAAAAGTTTTTCCTAATGGCGTTCGACATTTGTGGAACAACATCAAGACGCACGCCATAAATATGAAGAGCAGCTCGGCCAAACATTTAACAGTGGTGTACGGGCCAAATATTTTTTTTTTTTTTTGTAATTGTAATTTTCAAACCCTTTAAGGAAAAATATCAAGACGCACACCACAAATTGGAGGATGACCTTGGCCAAATATCCGAAAAAGGTGGCAGCGCCAATTATATATATATATAATTTTCAAAACTTAGATTGCGTGTTACATGAGTTTTACTGGGATCTGTTATTTGTTAATTTAGACTTAACTACTGGCTTTTGGCTTTTTTAAATAAAAAATAAATATTCCAAGCGCTTCCTACTAGAAATTCAAGTTACCGTGGAATATTAGAAAACTCAAACGTATGAAACATCGATGTTAGCGGTTAATAAGTTATACCAGAAATGCAAAGTTTCACAAATCAGTTAGAGTTAATTTTCAGTAAGTTGCTTTCTGCTGGACTATTTCGACAAGATTAAAAAAATGGGAATAAAAATGGCATCACAATCTATAGGCTTGTTACGAAATTTGCAACAATTTCGAAATTATTTGTCACTATTACAGAGACAAATCTGATATTTATTTATTTAACCTTATAGACCAAATCAGTACGGTTTTGTTAGTGGAATATCTATGGTTTCTAACCTTGCAATTTTTTCTGTGGACTGTGTCAATTGCTTTAAAACCGTTGAAGTAGATATCATCTGCGCGGACTTTTCGAAAGGTTTCGACAGGGTCTTTCATAAAATATTGCTAAAGAAATTAGCGTTTTTAATATTCCATTCATTCCTTCACAACTTCCCGTTTTTTCCAGGTAACGTGTGGTGTTCCTGAAAATGACATAAGTTAATGTTTACTATTTTAGAAATTTCTCATCATCTACGCTTATCATCTTAAAATTTACACTGCCATATCAAATGCTGAGTGTTGAGAGTTATTGGAATCTGAGATAGACAGAGTTTATTTTTGGTGCGAGAATTATCTATATATATAAAAATGAAAATCTGTCCCTATGTTCGCTTATAACTCGAGAATGGCTGAACGGATTTATCTTATCTTGGTCTTGAATTATTCGTGGAGGTCTAGGGAAGGTTTTAGAAGGTGAGAAAAATTCGAATAATTGCCGGGAAAATGGTCAAAACGTGGACCCGGGTAACCTTTGGTTGTGTATGTACAATATGGGTATCAAATGGAAGCTGTGGTTAAGTGCTTTAATACGGGTTAATTTTCATACCTATTGATGACTAGGGTCTCGAAATATATGCCAAAACGTGGACCCACCGTGTCTTTAAACCGAATTAAACCAAACTTACACACATTGTTAAGTAGGTATTGAAGATGGTTTCCGTATAGTTTGAATACCTATTGGTAGATAGGGTCTCGAGATATAGGTCAAAACGTGGACCCGGGTAACCTTCGGACGTGTATGTACAATATGGGTATCAAATGGAAGCTGTTGGTGAATGCTTTAGTACAGAGTATTTTTCATGTCGCTCCGTGACTGGGGTCTCGAAATATATGCCAAAACGTGGACCCGTCGTGTCTTTAAACCGAATTAAACCAAACTTACACACATTGTTAAGGAGGTATTGAAGATGGTTTCCGTATAGTTTGGATACCTATTGGTAGATACGGTCTCGAGATATAGGTCAAAACGTGGAGCCGGGTAACCTGGGGATGTGTATGTACAATATGGGTATCAAATGGAAGCTGTTGGTGAATGCTTTAGTTCAGAGTATTTCCATCCGCTCCGTGACTAGGGTCTCGAGATAGAGACCAAAACGTGGACCCTAGAATATGTTTGTACAATCTATATATATAAATGTGAAAATCTGTACCTATATTCGCTTAAAACTCGCGAACGGGCTCACCTATCCAAACCAAATTTTTAGGCTTTGTTTGGACTATTCAGTAGTTGGTTTGTGTTTTAAAATTTTAAGAATCGGATACCAGGGTCTCGAGAAATAGGCCAAAACGTGAACCCGGGTAACCCTAGGATGTGTTTGTACAATATGGGTAGCAAATGGAAGCTGTTGGTGAATGCTTTAGTTCAGAGTATTTTTCATGCCGCTCCGTGACTAGGGTCCCGAGATAGAGACCAACACGTGGACCCTAGAATGTGTTTGTACAATATGGATATCAATTGGAAGCTGTTGGTGAATGCTTTAGTACAGAGTATTTCTCATGCCGCTCCGTGACTGGGGTCTCAAGATATAGGTCAAAACGTGGGCCCGGGTAACCTTCGGATGTGTATATACAATATGGGTATCAAATGGAAGCTGTTGGTGAATGCTTTAGTTCAGAGTATTTTTCATGCCGCTCCGTGACTAGGGTCCCGAGATAGAGACCAACACGTGGACCCTAGAATGTGTTTGTACACTATGGATATCAATTGGAAGCTGTTGGTGAATGCTTTAGTACAGAGTATTTCTCATGCCGCTCCGAGACTGGGGTCTCGAGATATAGGTCAAAATGTGGGCCCGGGTAACCTTCGGATGTGTATATACAATATGGGTATCAAATGGAAGCTGTTGGTGAATGCTTTAGTTCAGAGTATTTTTCATGCCGCTCCGTGACTAGGGTCCCGAGATAGAGACCAACACGTGGACCCTAGAATGTGTTTGTACAAT
>JAYXIM010036147.1:0-155966 GCA_037575425.1 Anastrepha fraterculus | reverse complement strand
TAATTTTACAGTGTTTTTAAAGAGATTTGGTTTCACTAAGAGTCATTTTGAATTTGCGACATTAATTTGACAAGTTATATCACTCTTTTGTGCAGTACCTCATAATGCGAAGTAGTGCTTAAATATTGTGGAAACTTATTTCCTAAATCCACAGGTCCCTCAAGAATTATTGAGAACTATGCGCAAGAAGCGAAGAAAATCGAACCGCCCGTCAGAAATAAAGTGGAGCACAGCCCAGCAAATAAATTCGTTGCTTAAAAAGTCGATATGCCTTAACGAATTATTAAAGAAATGCCATAGGTTTTTGAGGATTCTTCAAACTTATAATCAATAGTAAAAGAGGGGTTCGGCTATTGTAAAAAGTGCAACACACCTGTAATAATGACCTTCCCTCAAATCGCTCACTGACGGTAATGCCAGAAGAAAATGTGCAAAATCTCGAAAAATAAATGGATAATTGAAGAATTAAATTGTGAGAAATAGCTGAAGAGCTCGAAAATTGGAGATAATTAGTATCATGAATGCTCACCATTCGGCCCGAAGCAACGATTCGAGATTTGTAAATTTTTTTGGAGTTTTTTCAGTTTCTGGACAATTCGACTCCGTGAAATGAGTTCATGCCGAGGACTGTTTGGGAGTATTTATTGTAGGTTCATTAAATATTGGTTCATTAAATATTGTATATAATTGGCGCTTACACCCTTTTTGGGTATTTGGCTGATATCATTCTATTTGCAATGTGCGTTTTTCCACAAATAGAAGGGTCACACTTTTATGCCGCTTCCGAGCGGCAGACAGTTAGAGCCGAGTTAGTAGAAATACAGGCTTCTCATTACCCGCCGAGGAGCGACAGCTATTAGAGGAAAACTGTTTCTATTTTTTAACGCCTCATGTCCTAGTTTCGGGCCCGTGCACTACCGAATGGTAGTCTTGCACCAACCCATTCGGTTGTGGCGGCAGCCGGAATCATTACTGTGTGAAAACCAACATCGAACGCACCACTCGTTACATATAAACATATTGTCGAAATCTGATGACCCAGAAAGACTTACCCAGTTATTCTTAGTACCAGAAAATAAAAATAATCGTCATATCCCGTTTACACCTTTTTCACCAATACTTTCAAAAATATCAATTTTATTTTAGAAACTGTCAATCAGTCTTTACAAAGTATCATATGTTTTGTTTATTTTAGATTAGTCAAATAATCTTGCGAAGACGTCAAATTATCGAATTATCAAATTTATTTTAGAAAGCAACATATGTTGAAATTAAAATTTGAAAAGGTCGAGCCAAGGAGCACCAGGAGATTTCGTGGCTCCTAAAACACTCAGGCTAAAAAGCCCATTGTATTTACAGCTCTGGAAAGAGGGTCGATAGTCAAGGAGGGTAAGAGAGAAGTATAAGAGAAAGAGAGAAAAAAGAATAGAGACAGATATAGAGATAGTTTGTCCTGTGAGAATTTTCCAGATTCTTTGGCAACTCTGTAAATGTCCTCCAGTTTTAGAGAACGAATATTACTCATTCTCCTGACATCGGAACCCAAAATTCGTAGCCGTGCTCTAGCAAAGGCAGGACACTCACAGAGAAAGTGCTCAGTGCTATTCACCTCCTCCAAGCACGACAGGCACATTGGGTTCTTCGCGAAATGTCATTCGAAGCTAGACGAGATAAACCAGAAAGCCACTTTGTGGTCTTTGAGGTCTTATTATCCTTTGCTCAACCCCATTAAAATATTATGAGAAAAAATAAAGGCGCATGTGAAGTCAAACATACCTACATACAAGTTCCAGACATGATTCGATCGGATCGGGTGTTGTTGAACAAAGGTTGCAGCAATTACTAGAGGGCCTAATTAAAGAGGACGCCTTTGCAACACTAAGTGTGATGAGCAGTAATTGATTATTTTTATCGACAAATCTTGTACTTTCTAGTCTGGTATATGGACCCAGCACACATCCACGAACATTAGGTTGCCAAGATTTGTTCTCGTTGTTACCACATAAGTTGACACTTGCCCAAAAAAAGACTCGTGCCGTTTCGTCTAGGGAAATGTTGAAGAAAGTCAGCTGTAGGGTTAAAACCACGTCTATGACATGATCGCAGATAACAAGTCTTGGATTTATGCATAAGAGCTGGACGCAAAACAGCAGTGGATAGTATGGTTGATAATATGGTTGATAATATGCCAAATAGTGGATAGTAATCGATTTTCAAATACGGAAGACAGTTTGATAACGCTAAAAGCCTTAGAAGTGCGATTAACGTCGGATGACCAAAAATGTGTCTCAGTATTATAAAAAGTCTAATTATCGGGCGGCCGCCGTAGCCGAATGGGTTGGTGCGTGACTACCATTCGGAATTCAGAGGGTGATCGTCGGTTTGAATCTCGGTGAAGCACCAAAATTAAGAAAAACATTTTTCTAATAGCGGTCGCCCCTCGGCAGGCAATGGCAAACCTCCGAGTGTATTTCTGCCATGAAAAAGCTCCTCATAAAAATATCTGCCATCCGGAGTCGGCTTGAAACTGTAGGTCCCTCCATTTGTGGAACAACATCAAGACACACACCACAAATAGGAGGAGGAGCTCGGCCAAACACCCAAACCGGATATATAAATATATATATAATGATATCGATGCATGGATGACTTCAAAAAGTTGCAATCCAAGGAGGATCTAACACAAATTACTAAGTTCCGATTTATAAACAAACCGACAATTCTATTTATTTATCTTACATACATATAATAACAATGGTCTTATACTTTTTTCATTCAGTAGATTTTACTTTTCTTAACTATTAATTTAAGTTTCGTGATTACCGGTGCAGTTAATTCTGATTAAAATTGTGGTGTGACAGGCAGGTGTTACGCGGATTAGTGAACAACTGACTTCTTTATTGGATAGTTTTGTCAGTAAAAGAAAGATCGCAGGCGACTAATACGGGTATTAGCTTCACTGTTACTAAAAAATTATTGTTTATTTAAAAAATCTTAAATTCCGAACGTGTTAGTGTAAACTAGCATTCCATCCACTAACCACTATTTGTAAATTTGTTTTTACAATTTTATTTATTTTAAGCATAAATCTTATATGTATGTTTGTACGAATTTTAAAAGCTTCGTTTAGTTATTGCTTGGAGTTACCGGACGTATATAGGTTGATGTTTGGTAGTGCTATCTGTTCTGCAAAAAGATGTCACTTAAACCTCTAGGGTCTTTGTGTTACCACTGCTATGTATTTGGAGGCGAAGGATAGGCGGAAGGAAACAGGCGTAGTAAAATTTATTTAAAATAAGAGGGCGTGGCACCACTCATGCTCATGCACTTGATAATATGGCAGATAGTGAAATTGGTAAAATAATTTAATACAATCAGATCATTTTTGTAAAAATAATGTTAGCAAAAGAAAAGATCAAAGAAATTAAATTAATTAATTAAATACTGAGATTTGAAATATAATTTAGAAGTACATTTGTTGATTTTAAAAGTACTTTTGAAAATTTCTAAAATCCAATTCTTGTTTTCTAAAGTACTTTTGGATAAGGTTTTATTTAATTTTATTTAATTAATTTTTTTTTATTTTTTATATGATTTAATTTAATTTAATTTAATTTAATTTTACTTTATTTGACCTGATTTTAATTTAAAACTTAATATTTTTTAATGCGTTTGCTTCCTAACCATTTTTTTTTCTTTTTCTTCTTCTATCGTAATTTAGGAACTTCACGCATATTACCTCAAATTCACAGTCAAAGAAGGTCACATTCGGGCATAATACGTCAGCTAGACAGCTACGTGAGTACTCAGCGAATAAGTGAAGTCATTCGTTCATTCATACACTTTATCGGTCAGTTGGCTCTGGTCGCTTTGTATTTGATTTATTAATAAAGCTACAGTCGTTAAGGTTGTCTTCCGTTACCTAACAGGGTTTTAATTAATGTACGTAAATGCTGTATTATCCACTGAGCTTCTCCGCAATGGCTACGTGCGCGATTTCAATTTCATTTGTATGTATTTCAAGTACACGTACATACTTACATAAGTAATCCGCGCAGATATGTGAGTATTTGTGTACACAAAAGACTCGTAATATTCTATAATAAGCTAAGAAAAAATCGAGTACCAATTTGTGCAAAGCGCACAGAACATATTAGGCAAATGATGTTCCTTAACAATTCGAAGCTTTGTATTGTTGTTGTTGAAACCCCACTAATTTCAATTAACAATTTTGTCTGTCCTATTCTACATATTTTTTGTGGCTGCTTTTATTATATTTTTAGAGTTTGCTTGGCACATTTTTCAACAGCTAGTAAATCGCCTTTAAATTTATGGTGTGAAATATTTAGTTGAGTGGTCTTTGTTAAATGTATTTAATTTGGTTTATTTTTAAATTACATTTTTTGTAAATTTATTTTTAGAATTTACAATAATTTATTTTTAGTTTTTTGGTTTTCTGATTTACGTAAAAATTAATATTTCTTTGTTTGTATGTATTTTACAAACTGCTAAACCAATCTTCGGATTGGAATGAAAGTTCGTCAAATTAGTTTTCGCAATTACCGGTAGGACATAGGCATAGTAAAGTTAATTTAAAATAAGGCGACGTGGCTCTTCCCATACAAACCCATTTTTAAATATCGCCTGACTTCGACACCATTAAATACCAATGACTTGATTTTGCCGAAAACTGATTGGGAATTGATAAAGAGAGCACAACAAACAAAAAGTAAGTGCTAAAAGAATATAATTCAATAATATTTAGTTTCGACCTTCACACTAATATCACGGATTTTCCAAATTTCATGGCATGCATTACTGGGAAAGTTTCACAAAGGCCATGGAAAGCGATATGTATGGTGCTCAATGAAAGGTATGGAAAATGTTAAGAAATCAGAATATAGAAGTGAATGAAACAATAAAAATGCATCCAATAAAAATTAATAAATGGGACTCATACTTTAAATAATTATATAAAAATGACACCACAATGAAAGCGAGCTCTTCATTCTATGATTATGAATCTAGAGATGTAAATATAACTACTAAGGAAGTTGAAATTGCAATAAAAATGCTCAAGAATAGAAAAACTCCTGGTCCTGACGGTATTGCAAATGAAATGCTTAAATATGCATTTCATTGAGAAATGAAAAAAAGGAGTGGAAATCAAGCGTTACAATACAGAGTTTTAAAAAAGGCAAGAAAGATGATCCACAGAATTATCGCGGTATAATCTTGCTAAGCTCAGTCCAAAAGCTTTTCCCTAAAATTTTGTTGTCGGAACTCCGTTTTTACTCACAAGAACTAAAGGAGTAGCAAGGCTTTCATAAAAACAGGTTCACAATGGATTGTATATTTATTTTACAACAAATTATGGAAAAGTCAATCGAGTTCGATAATCCTGCTTTAAGTGTTTTGTTGATCTTAAAAAATCGTTTGATCGAGTCAGACTTGGGGATGTACTGCAAATATTAAAAGAAAAAAGGCGCCTCTACAAATTCTACAAGTAATCAGCGATCTCAATACCACGTGCTCAAATAAAAGAGTAGTAAATGGTAAATACTCTAACACTCTGCGCTAACGCAATACGGCAAGGTGACTCCTTACGTCCACAACTTTTCAATCTTATTATGGATAAAATTGTCTCCGAGGTAAGACTGGATTAAAAAACAATGAAAACATATCAATAATATGTTACCCAGACCACGCTGTTTTGGGAGCTGATTGCGAAGATAATCTTCAAGGGCCTCTGCATCGCTTTGTAATAATTTGCAAAAAATACAAAATAGAAGTTTCAACTGTAAAAACTAAATCTTTAGTAATATCAAAAGAACCTAAAAGATGCAAGTTGGCGATTGACCGCCAGGTGATAGAACAAGTAATGCAATTTAAATATGATATAAAGTAACAAAGGTGCGAGAGAGATTCACAAACGGTGCACGGATATCAGAATACCTGCGAGAAATCGTGTGGAAAAACAAGTATATGAACATGGAAAATAAAACACGAATCTATAAAACTATTGCAAAGCCGTGCAGAAAATATGAAAATGAAACAATTGCTGCGGACTACCGAAATGCATGCCCATAGAGCCATAGCTGGAAAAACTAGACTCGACCATATAAGAAGTGAGGAGATAGGAGCCTAGACAGGGGTGACCGACATTGTAAAATTCATAAGCGCTAGAAGACGAGCATAGAACAAACATGTGTCACGAGCCTTAACCAATCGGTTGATAAAATTAGTTCCCGATGGGATACCAGAAGCAAGAAGACGACCAGGAAGACCACCAAAACAGTGCGCAGAAAGTTGGATATATACCTACGCAGAAAATCAATCAGAACAATGATCTGAGATTTATGCATTATATTGTACAGGAATGTACAACAATTTATGTGTAATATCCCTAAAAATTAAAAAGTATTTTTGCATCCATGTAAAGGGTTTTCCAATTACAGGTGTTATTTGGAATTGGAATTGGATTCGATAGCGCAGTGCTGATTAACGATTTTTATGGCCGGAATTTGATGGTATTGATCTGGACAACGTTTATTATCAACAAGACGGCGCCAAACTATTGATCTTTTACGGGAAAAGTTTCCAGACCGTGTTATCTCTCGAAGAGGTGATTACAATTGGCCACCGAGATCTTGTGATTTAACACCTTGTCACTTTTTCTTTGGGGCCATGTGAAAGAGAAGGTCTACGCTAACAGCCCAGGGTCGATTCAAGACCTCAAAGATGGAATTCGTGAGGCTATCGAGGACATAGGGCAGCCACTTTGCAATTCTGTTATGGAACATTTCATGAAAAGGATATTGTCCTGTAAGTGTGGTCGTGGTGGTCATTTGCCTGATGTTATTTTCCACTATTAACGGCATACCTCCCTCTTTATAGTGAAATAAACATCCGATTAAAAAATATCATTTTTCTTTGAATATAAAAATAAGACCTTTTATTAGATAACAATTTAAATACCCTACGATCAGAAATCTCCGTGAAGGTGATGTTGCCTGTTTTCTTCGATTGCCAAGGTGTAGTGCACCTTGAGTACCATCCATCGGGCCAGACAGTCAATAGAGAATATTATTTATCCGTTTTGAAGCGTTTGAGAGATGCTGTGTGTCGAAAATGGCCGGAGATGTGGGCAAACAATTCTTGGATTTTGCATGATGATAACGGGCCATCGGACCGAACCCAATTTGTGCTGGATTATTTGACCAAACACCGAGTAAATATCATCGTGCAAGCACCGTAACCACCTGATATGGCCACGCGCGACTTCTTTTTGTTTCCCAAGTTGAAGTTACCACTTCGAGGAAGGAGATTTCAAACGATAGAGGAGATCGAAGAGAATGCGTCGAAGGAGCTGAAGGCCATCCCTTAGTCGGTCCATCAGGGGTGCATGGAGGACTGGGATAAACGTTGGCACATGTGTGTTGCTTCAGACGGGTAATCTTTTGAGGGAGATAAAATAAATTTGCCTGAAATTTAACTCTGTTTTGTTTTATTCAAACATTCCCGGTACTTTTTGATCATAGGGTACAAGTATCTATAAAATATATAAAAGGCAAAGCCTATAATAAAAGACAAAGAAGAAGAAGAAGATTGAGAAGCATTATTTTTAACATTGCGGAACATTAGACCACCACGATTATGTAATGGAAGAAGAGTCGCTGTGAAGAAACTGATGTTGAATGTCATGGAGGCAACAATTCTTAATGGAAAATCTGAATTAGAAAATTCCACGCATTCCAGAAACACCAAAAATAAAGCACTTGAATAAAATCCCATTAATAAATCATTAAATTCCAACAAGAGTACTCATTATATGTCATAACAAAACAAAATAACTCTTTCAATAAAATTAGTTTTTCTGCGGCAGCGATGCGCCGGGCAATAACTATTTAGTATGAAATATGATATAAAAAACTGGTTTTCATTAGAGTGTTGTTAGCGATTAAACGTTTGGTACCAATTTGATTTAAGGTATGTCATAAAAGATATCAAATTTAAGTGTTTGATGGACGTGAGAATATATTATTACTGCGCTTAAAAGCGTGGCTAAAAAGTTTATAAAAAGCATCTTTATAAAATGAATTATATTGCCATAAACTCCAATATGTGCTTATATAGTATGTTAGGGTGATCTAAATTCATTTCTTGGTATATACACAAATAAACAATATATAAATCCATACTTTTAGCGCATATTAAAACATTTGACTTTTATTATTTATTAATTTTGGAAAAGTCGTAAGAAAAATTATTTAATTTTTGATTTTTTTTCTATTTCGCATCATACAATAATCACTAATACGAAAATATTACAAAATATTTTTAATAAACTGTTGTATTTTTTAAATTATTTAACAAAAACAATTAATTTTAAGTCATTGTCCCGAAAATGGTTTGTATCTAAGAACATTTACAAACAAATCTTACAATACAGAAGCAACTACCCGAACAAACTACTTTTGGTCTCTTTCATTTGTGCCATTCGACATATTTGTTTTCGTTTTCATTCCATTTCGGTGTATATTTGTTTCAAAAAAACTGTTTTTGTTTCAAATCTATCAAACGCATTTTTGAGCTTCAAGACACACAAATTGATCTAAATTAATAACTGCAATACTTTTTATTTGAGAACATGCCAGACCTCTTTTTTTTACGTGGAAACTCTTCTTCATCTGAAAATTCGTCATTCTGAAACCCTAGACGTACTTTTCCCTTTCTCATCAGAAATTCTTCTGTGCGGCGTTAGGAATTGTTACGCTTGTCGCTGGCAGATGGAATTTCGCTAGTGTTCAACGAATTCCTTCTTCTCCCACTTTCTGAGAAATTCGTTAATGTGGTCTTTTGCAAGTCCACCGAAAAATTCAGGACTAAGTAGAGACATGTTGTTCCTTTTTCAGCCCAGCCATTTCATTTCCCTCATGCCCAGAAACTCAACCTAGTAATACTGTGTTGAAGTTCTGTAACGCGTTAGAAAGGCTCAGACTGTCATTTACTATTTTTCAGATGATTACAGTTGATATAAGGCTAAAAGTATTTAAATGTGGGTTCCTCTTATTTTGCTGCGGAGACGTACCCTCACACATATCTCAACGGCATGTATTCCTGCCTGGAAAATTGTTGGGTAAAAACCCATTTCGACCCATTAGTAAGCCATACCTAGGAGAGCTATGAATATAAATTGTCTTCGTTTACAGATTTTAATAAGAGAAAATATCCGAATTTTCATAAATATGAGAAAATATTTAAAATATGGCGCGAATGCAGGCATAGCAGAACTACAACTTGCTTCTATTAGCTTTACTTTAAAAGGTTGAATTTTCCATGTTTCGTGTAATGTTGCCGCCTTATCATTTCACTTTAGTGCTGTGAATTGTCCTATTATTGCGTTAAAAATGTGATAATTTTTATGACGATAGCTTCACAATAATCAGCTTTTTGTTATCCATATTTTTTTAAGTTTTTTGTGGTAAAAAGCGAAATGCATTTGATAAAGTATATTTTATTTTAATTTTGTGTTATCTGTATCACAATTTTTAATGGTTGAAAAAAAGCAAAAATTGCGCGCGAAAAATAGTAGCTTTTACGACACATTAACAAAAATTGGATCAAAAGCGTTGTTCACAGTTAAAGAAAAACCTTTCGAAAACCAAGAAACAATTTGCATAAAAATGCCTTGAAAATATGTATTTGCATATATATCCCTGTAACGTCGATATCAAAGCTTCAATTCGAGATATTGCAAAAGGTATTAATAAAACGAGCAATATTTCTCCCTATAAATATATTAAGCACGGTTGACCTTAAGGAATACATAAACTTGGACTAGTTATGGGCTTAGTAGATAGTTCATTACATTTTCCATACCCGCAAAAAATACTACCTAAATATCTCTTTTTTTTGTATTGTATTTGTATTTGCATCCAAAGAAGGCCTCTAAATGATGGATTATTTATTGTCAAATGAGTAATAAAAATGTTTTTGTGGCGAGCTTGGTGACGTTCCAAATTCACAACACGTTTGAGCCACAAAAAATTAGAAAATATGCACGTATTTATACATAGATACACTTATATGTTGGAATGCAGTGGCGACATACATACATATATAAATCAACATATAAAAACAATGACAAATACTAAAAAAATTTATGGATGTTTAGCGAAAATTAAGCATTATAAATAGTGAAAAAAATTAGCAATGTTTCACAAAGGTAGTCGTCATTCATGTGCGTAGGTATGTATGACATGTATGAATGTGGCATTTTAAAGTCTCTATGAAAATCTATGACTCGTGAATTATGCTTTTGAGGTCATTAAGAATATACTTATCTGATGAAACTTATGCCTACAAAATAATTATCTAGTTAGGGCTTTTCAAACGAGATGCTTAGATGTCAGTAGAGAGTAATTTCTAAACGTTAACTTTTTTGTGCAACCTTTAAGATTTTTCAAATAGACATTTGTAAAAATTGGTACATCTTTTCATTGGAAGGGATTTTTAAATGCGGGTCCCAAGGCCAGCACGCAATCAGCTATCCTGGGATGCTTCGCCTTCTCACGTTGCCTCACTCCCGAACGGGTGCTCAGAAGCTACCCAGAGGATACTTGGGCTAATCCCAGACGTTGTGAGCTGCTTGAACCATAGAAGAAGCATCGTCCTGGCCACTCTAGATTCTGCGCAAGATTTTTTGACCTTTTCACATTGGCAACGGCGAATATCGCAGGCGATGGAACGATGAACTGTATGAGCTTTACGACGACATAGACATAGTGCAGCAAATAGAGATCCAGCGGCTACGCTGGCTGAGTCATGTCGTCTGATACAAACGTTCCGGCTTTGAAAGTATTCGATGCGGTACCAGCTGGTGGTAGCAGAAGAAGAGTAAGGCCTCCTTTGCGTTGGAAAGATCAGGTGGGGAAAGACTTGGCTTCACTTGGTGTGTCCACCTGGAGCCGGTTAACTCGGTTACAATCGCGTAAGCGGTTATGCCGCCAATTAAGAAGAAGAAGAAGTTGTGAAATTTTACACGATAGAACAACGCATTAAAATTATTGAAACTTATTATGAAAACGATAGATCTTTAAGAAAGCATATCACAAAATTTGATTTTTTTGTGGATATTGTCGTGCGCATAATTAAAACTTCAAAAATTCTAATTTTGATTCTTTCAACTGCCAAGTTTCTGAAATGGATTGGAAGTCAACTTTCTATGCAAAAAATGTTTCGAAATGTTTTGAAGTGTTCTTGCATAATTTGTTTGAAATATTTAGCCGATATCTCTCTTTACTGCCTGGTAAAATACATAAACTATCCTGAAGAAACAAATATTTTAAGCTCTGGGAGGAGACTACAAATATTGCCTTTAAAGATACATAGATTATAGATTAGATTATTAGATTTATTAGATTATAATTTTTGTGTAATAAATATATGTCTCGGTGCGAAATAGAGTTAAAAGGAAACCCAAAAAATTTCTGGAAATACATCAATTTGAAAAAGGGATGTTCTAATATTTCAACCAGATTGAAATTTAATGACACTTTTTCAGAGAGTTTGACTAACACCGTAAACCTTTAATCCGGACTTTTTCAAATACAATTATGTCGTGGTCTCCCAATTATGATTTGACCCAGAAAATACCAACTATGACGCAAAAGCTTAGACTTTGGCTCGTTGTCGTTATATGAACAGGATATTACCAATGGAATTTCATTTTTACAATCCTCCTTGAAAAGAGACTTTCAGGGAATATCCACTTAAAAATTGTAACTGTGTAAGAGTAAGTCTCAAGTTGACACAGTAAACACCAATTTTTCGAAAGCAGTTGACACGGTCTCGCGCAAAATCCTCTTCTGGAAACTTGAAAACCTAGGCTTCAACTCGGCGTTCCTGTTATGGCTGAAATCATATCTGTCAAATAGAATCTCATTTGTTGAAATTGGGAATACTAAAGTCCATACATACATTTGTGTAAGATCTGTAGTACCACAAGGTTGCATTCTTGGACTTATCTTGTTTATAATTTTCATTGATGACGTCGGTCGTCGGTCGGTCTCATGTATTCGAAATATCTACTCTACGCATAAGATTTGAATTTTTTTCTCACAATCTCCTCTCTATCGGATACAATGTTATTACAGGAAGTCTTGAATTCTTCGAATGACTGGGCTGTGCTAAACAAACTGTGACTTAATATAAGTAAGTGTTATCACATGACGTTTTCAAAGTCCACGAATCCCCTTTCGTCAACTTATTGTGTTTCAAATGTAACTCTTGTCTCAGTCAATGAAATTCGTGACCTAGATGTTATTTTGGGTTTGTTGTTGTTGTTGTAGCAGCAAAAACATTCACCATACCTATGTGGGCAATGCTAATGAAGCGACAGTCCTTGGCTGGATATAAATCCGGGTCGTTCCGGTTACATAGTACCGACTGTCATAGGAACGATTTTTGATTCGTCTTTTACGTTCATTATCCATATTAACTCTATTATTCTGAAGGCCAACTTAGCTTTTTTGCGACGCTATGCTAGTGATTTAAATATCCATGCACCAGAAAAGTCTTATATAATGCTTTGGTCCGTTCGAAGTTGGAGTATGCCTCCATCATCTGAAATCCAATGTATTTCTCAAATTCACTTAGAATTGAAAGAGTTCAATGCAAACTTGTATGTTTTGCTCTTCAACCGTTACGCTTTGATAGTCCCTTGCCATCCTACAGCGCTGGATAAGCATGCTCATCAATGTTTTATCACTTGAGATCCGACGACTTGTTCAAAGCTTAATGTTTATAAACGATACAATATCTGGAGCCATTGACTGTTCAGATGTACTCGGCCAAATAAGTCTTAATGTTCCTAATAGAGCACTTCACTCTAATAATCCACTTTATATTAAAGTTCTCAGATCTAATTACCTTACTTTCGCCCATCTTACAAGAGCTTACTTGATGAGCTTAATCAGCTTCCTAAAGGTCTTGATCTTGATTTTGCGATGACAAGGCCTCTATTCAAGTCACTTATTGTGTCTTATTATTTGTCAAATAAACTATCTACTTGATTTTGGATTTAAAGTGTTTGTTATTTTACCCTGTAATTCTAGTCAGTAAGGCTGTTACCATTGACTTATCTAAAGAAGTAAAGAAATAAATTTAAAGGTTGGTGAAAAATTTTCAAGAAACTACTGCTGCCGAGGGTAAGAAAATGTCTTGCAGACCAATCAAAACCCAGACGTCCTGTTGAAAATATTGCTGCTGTAGCACAGTGTTGCCGAACTACCTTCAACATCCAAATCTCGACCTTCTCAACAATTAGGCATTCATGAATTGACTCTATGGCGGATTTTACCAGCAGATGTGCTCATGGTGCACATTTAAATAATGACGGCGGTCGCCGTAGCCGGGGTTGGTGTGTGATTACCATTCGGAATTCACAGAGAGAACGTAGGTTCGAAACTCGGTGAAACACCAAAATTTAGAAAAACATTTTTCTAATAGCGGTCGCCGCTCGGCAGTCAATGGCAAACTTCCGAGTGTATTTCTGTCATGTAAAAGCTCCTCATAAAAATATTTGCCGTTCGGAGTCGGCTTGAAACTGTAGGTCCCTCCATTTGTGGAACAACAACAAGACGCACACCACAAATAGGAAGAGGAGCTCGGTCAAATATCCAAATTTTTCAAATATAATAATTCCTAAGAACCGTACTTTGAATGAAAATAGTGAAACCTTAAAGAATCAAAATTTTTTACAATTTTATTTTAAAACAACATCTAGGCGCGTCTTTAGAAAAACCGTTAATGTAAAATTTTTTATTTGCGCAAATAAATGGAATTGTAGGTGAATCGTTTAATACTTAGTTTTTATTGTTGCTCTTTATGCAGCCGCCCTAGCCTATAGTTTTGCATCATCGTCATTGAAAAAGCACTTTGTACCTACATATGTAAACAATAGGCTGATAAATACAAAGGTAAACTGTGCCAAATTATTTTCTTCAATTTTAGTGTGCATAAATTGTGTTTGCTAAAATTATTTCTGATTTTTTTCTACATCCGTTAATCAAATCAATTCAATCACTACATCTTTTGTTAATCAAGGGATGTTCGTTAAATACAAACCAACTCATAGTAACACAGCAACAACGCCAAAATCATGTTATTCATTTTTCATAACAAATCGCGCTTATGTTCAACCGAAACTGCACAATTTCGCAATGATTTTTCTTTAAAAATTTCACATCTTAAAAAAGCTTTTGTAATTACAGTAAAATACCCGTTGGCCAACTTTGATTGCGAATCTATTGAGGCACTTGGCTGTAATGATGTGGTAAATCATAGAAGGTTCAAAAAAATGAAAAATGTATTTTTAATATTGCATTAACCTTTGAAAAGTGGGTTGGATGGTAAAATAAATAAATTTAATAATAATAAAATAATTTAAACCAGCAAATGATCACCGCAAATAATGCAAGACCACTGTAACAATGGCGAATATTTAGCTCTTGGGAGTGAAGTGTGAAACTAATTTTAAATCACATATATCAAGCATACCACTGAGTTCGAAAGATGTAAGTTATTTTTTTTTTGGGATAACAAGCATGTGCAGCACTCAGACATTAATTGAGTCCATTGTACTTTACTTGAATTCCCTTTTAATTTTCTTTAAATCTACCCAATCTCCGAAGAAATCTGAGTAGATCAGAAAGTACTCAACCGTCTCATCCTTCTCTTCACAAACTGGGCAGAGTACACTGTCTGAGATGCCGACCCTTTCCAAGTACTTCGCCCAAAGGAAGTGGCCCGTCATCAGTCCAACCAGCCGTCTGCACTCCCTTCTGCTTAATGACAGGAGGGTTTGCGACAGTCGATCGGACATGACAGGTAACATCAGTTTAGTCCATCTGCAGCTTCTCTCAGCCTGCCAAGCTCGCTTGGGGGTTGTAACTAGTAACCCATTTGCTAACCATGGCTTTGATGGCCGCAGAAGGGAGTGGTAAAACGGGCTCTGGGCCAAAGAAGTTGGCCTCAGAGCGCATCTTAGCTAAGGAGTCAGAGGTAATGTACATAAATACATAAGTGATTAAGTTCATACATTTTTACCCAGAAGAGTCCATGTCTACCCATTAAATATTCTATACCAAAAAGGCGAATTTAGAAAATCTTTCGACCAACTGAGAAACGTGTGAGAGCATACTAGAAGAAATAGTGATCCACAGACAACACTAAACTATCGAAGTAAAGAGGAGTCCAGAATGCGAAGTAATAAGGCTGGAATTGTAAATCTTTTCATTTTGATTTCCTACATATTTACTTATTACTACTTATACAAGGTACAAACAACAGTTGCAGACATTCATATACTATATGTGGCTATAACTTCCCGCACCCATTACGTTTCTTTCTGCTCTTTTTTCAGATAAGACATGCAGGACTACAACTTAACTCAAGAAATGAAGAGACATTCAGTTATCGTCGCTACAATATAATAATATAATAAATTCCATAAGTGCGCCCGTTCATCTTCTATCCGCGCATCACTACGAAACGCCAACACCAAATGACGTAACAATTTTTATACATTCATATTTTCACCCAATGAAGGTTATAGACTTGTTTTTATGATGGAACTCCCTTCCCACAGCCCCCAGGCCGCGCCACCACTCTAATTCGTCACTTATAATCGAATATGTGCTTAAATTTAATCTAAAAAATTTTAGGTTTTCCTATTTTCCACTATTTATAGCACACTCTAGACTTCATAATCCGCATAAGCTGTTCAACTATGACCCAAATGCAAAGTTCAAAAACGGGTTGAGATAGAAAATTAACAAAAATAATTTTGCTTGATATTTTTCTGATTGGTTGTTTTGATTTTATTCAACGAGGCATAACAACGGATGCCGGGTATTGTAATATTATGGTTATTAATAAAATATTATTTTCTATGAAATTATTGTTTTTAATTCTTTTATATACATATCCTAAATCCCTCAAAACTACTCTTACGCGAGCGGGGCCGCGGGTTCAAGCTAGTTCGTTCATAAAACTCGCCGTGAATTGCAAGATTAGACGGCAATGCAGAATCTGTTGCAAAACGCAAAAAGCACTAGGAACGTTTTGTTACTGTCCTATCTGTAAAACAAGAGAGCTTAATCTTTCTGAGGGGTTTATCGGCCGAGTTGTTCATAAATATCTTTGGTATAAATTCTAATTTATGCGCAGAAGAAAGTTTATATCGAAGAAAACACGCGCACACAGATTTATACGATCAAAATCTTTGGCGAAACAAATTTTCCCCAAGACCAAGCGAGCAACCGCAGGCATGACAGATGCCTTTGTTTCAAGGTTCCTGTTACCATGCACACTAATTTTCCAGCCATGGTTATGGTTTAAGTGTTGTGAGCAACAAAGGACATGTCATGTCACCACACTTCTTTACTCAAGGAATGCGAGTGAACTCTGCTGCACATATCGAGACTCTAGAGACAGTATGGAAACTCTGGATTGATAATGTACGCAGGGACAGTTCATACATCTTTGAGCAAGACTCACAAAGCGATGACGACACAAGATTGGACGACGGAAAATTTCTATGATCATATAAAACCGAACGTATGGCCGCTTAACATGCCAGACCTTAATCCTTTGGATTACTGGGAATGGACACTAGTTGAGCGTAAAACCAATAAGCATCCTCATAACACCATTTCTTCCTTGAAGGCTGCAATTAATACCGTTATGGTCATTATGAATAAGAAGCATTTGATTCGGGAATGCAATCGTTGCCGGACCCGGATCGAGGAAGAGCTAATGAAAATTTTATTGACTGATTTTATAGATATATAATAAGTTAGCTAACTAAGCTGATTAGTTTTACTATCAAGTCAGCTACAAATACCTTTTGCCCCTGTATATAATTTGTGCTTACACACTTGTTTGGCAGAGTTGCTACTCCTATTTTGTGGTGTGTGGCTTAATGTTCTCCACAAATGGAGGGGCTTTTTCTTTTTGGTAAAAATACACTCGGAGGTTTGCCCTTGTCTGCCTAGGGGCTACCGATATTAGAAAAAACCTTTTTCTATTAATTGGTGTTTTGTGCCCGGAGTCTAGCACCACCAAACCACCCTGTTACGAAGTTTAGAAAGAAGGTAAAGGTTACTAGTAATTTAGCCTTCGATGAAGGCGTTAGATTGCGGCAGAAATACCAGAAAGCAACTACCATAACTCACTCAAAACACTTTATTGACATGCACTACTTTCAATACAGCAGCGGTTTAGCTTGAGTTTCGTGCGAAATTTCACAACAAAGGTTGGATGATTTTCAGCTCTAATCAATTTTTACGGATTTCTAAAAACTTTCTATGGTGATATAGCAAATAAATGCAGGGGCATATGCATTTTGAATCCGATGATTATTTACCACTTCTGTACGAAAAGCCATTACTTTTTTTTTAGATTTCACACATAATCTATAAATAGCTTTTCAAAGTCACGTTAGAATATTTTTTCGTGTTAATTTTTTTGTTGCTTTTATACTTTTTATTTATAATTGATTATACATAAGTATAAGTATGTACAAATGTATGCTTGGACATACTTATGTATGTACACCTTTCATTTGCATAATTGTTAAGTTTTTTTGTTTTCTTTTTATTTTCCGCAGCTAACTATTCTTAACTCATTTCATTTCGTTTTTCTCTCTTGTCTTACTTCCAAAACGCGTTATTACTTATAATTTCTTCTCACCGCAACTTCCGACACAATTTTTTACGCAATGATTGTTTGCTGTCGAAGAAACTAAATAAAAAATCACAACTTTATGATTTTTTTAATTATATTTTTAAGCACTTGCTGATGTTTGTAGTGAATAACTTTGAGGAGGTATGGCAAGTCTTTGCAACGAAAAAATGTTCAAGGAAAAATCAAAGAAGTTATGCAAGCATAATGAAGTAAATATTAAAAAAAGTTTGCGAACACGCAAGCGCAGCGTTCAGCTAAGCTGGGTTGCTAGCTGGGCAAGCGCAGCGAGGGACCAACGACCCGCAAAGTAAACCAATACTAACACAAACACAGACATGTGTAAAAATCGCACTCATGGCAAGCGAACAGGAAAGACGCACAAAGAGAAAATTGTTGTCTTCATTTGTGTACAGAAAAATGAAATAAAGCTACTCAACAGCTGCTTTTCAAGTTTTAGGAAGTTCGAGAGGGTGTTAGTATAGTAGCGGGGGTGAGCACGCATATTTGAGTTTTTTTTTGGCGGTATGGTTGACAAAGCGAAAAAGCAAAAACTGCTCTCACTCAATTCGGCTGCTACCTTTTCATGCAGATTCGTCAAACAAGCGGTTCAATATGTATTTTACGAACATTCAAATGATTGAGCGAAGAAGAGACATCGACGAAACGATAAGAAATTGAAGTGAATTTTTATTTATTTGAATTAAATGGGCTAATTCAATTTAAATTCATTCTATTGTTTTTAATTTAATTTATTTAATTTAATTTAATTTAATTCAATATTAATTAAGTTTTACATTATCCAGGTAAGATAAAATTAGAAAAGCGTACATAGTGAAATCACAAAGCATTTTGCTCTAAGTTGTATAAGGAAGTAAGCTCTTCAACATATTGAACACTCATTTATGTATAGGCGTGTATAGTAATATTGGCAGACGGCACGAAGCACGTATCAACGCCAACACTATAAAATCGATGCTCTTTTTAAGCTTGAACCTCCTATGCATTGTTCCAAATTTAAAATGAAGTAGAGGAAAAGCACGACTACGGTTACTGAGTTGGCGGGCATGTCGTGCTCTTCAAATTCGCTGGTGCGCAGTCACGGCCTCATCCAAAGTCTTGGTTTCACAGCTACAATCAATGCGCATAGCTAAAAATATCTACACGTATTGCATGAAAGGTAATATTTTTCCTTTTTCTTTTATTTTTGTTGTTTTGCATATTATAGAGCATATTACGATCCCTGTGCTTCACAAAACGTTTATACGTTCGTTCACCGCTAATATCGCACAACAATATCCGTAATACTCATACGCGCACACTCACTTCTCATATCAGCGAAAGCAATAACAAAAATATGCGAAATAAACTCTTTGGGTTATTGCTATTTTCACTTCACTTTTACTCCACACGATTTTACCGATAATCCCAAAACCGTCCACATTCGCCAAGAGTCCGTCGAGCACTGAAGATCGCTTTGAGCCATGACTACGTTTTGAGCCATAAGCACGACGAACAACGAGCAGTCAAGTTGTGCCAAGCAAGTGCCAAACAAACAACGACCACCACTGCACATCAGCTTCAAAGGCCAGTGCAGACAAAGGCGAGGGTGAGCAGGCGCGAAGACATAGTTTTTGTCGTCGTCGTCTCCAACCTGAATACTCGTAGTGCGCTAACTTGCTCTACCACTTGAGTGCTAACATATATACTTACTTTGTTATTCATGTTGTTGCCGATTTAAGTTAGTCTTATTGTTATTGTTGCTTTTATGCACTGGTACATAGCTCTGCTGCTGTTGTTAACAGCTGAGTTCGTATATACATGTGTGTGCTTACGTATGTGTCTGGTGGAACCGGTGTTGGAGCTACCAGCTGCTAGTCGTCGTTGTTGTAGCCTGATTCCGCTTGTTGGCTACTTTTTGTTTCTTATTGCCGCCAATGTTGTCGCTAATACAACTGATGCTGGTGCTATGTTATGTTGGTGTTGTTGTTTTCTGACTGCCAACTCTTTTGTTGTGGTTGCTAGCTTACGTTTTTTTTTTCATATTTTTTTGTTTTTTGTTTTGGGGCCTACGTTGACGGTATTTTTCATTTCATATTTGTATTCGTTTCATTTTGCATTCCTTGTCGCTGTTACCTGCATCATTATTGTCATTGTTGCGCACAATAGTTGTTGCTAATGTAAATGTTAAATTTGGTAGTGACTTTTTGTGCTTATTTTCTTGAGTTTATTTTATTTTACTTTTGTTTGGTAATCATTGCTTTGCGCTGTGTTATATTGCAGTTTTCTTTTTTATTTACTTCGGCGCAATCAACCGCCACGAACAGCAGAAACTCCGACGTCACTTTCTTGCTATTTGCTTCGTGTATCGTTGGCATTTACCACAGACAGTGCAGTGCAATAAAATTGGTGTTATGTATCGTACTAAAAGTCAATAGAGAGCTCTTTGGCAAATTGCAGAATTGGATGTTGGCGAACTTCCAGTTTAGTTAGATGGCGCTCTTGCCTACTTGTGTTTTGAACGGAATGCCGAATCGTTGAAAATGTTGCAGAAAGCCAATGGCGAGTTTGCTTTATCAAACAACACAGATCTACGAGTGGTATAAAGCTTTTGCAGAGGGCCGATAAGTCGTGGAAGATTTGCCCTGATCTGGTCGCCCATCAACGTCTTAAACGGACGAAAACGTCGACAAAGTCAAGGAAAAGGAAGTCAAGGCTGGAAAACCATAATTTAAGTTTGAAGGAGGTAGCTCGAGACTTAAGCGTGTCTCACGAATCAATTCGCAACATTTTACACCATCAGTTGGACATGAGACGCCAAGACGCGTGGCTGCTCGACTCGTTCCACGAGAGTTGAATTTCTTTCAAAAAATTCATCGGAAGAAGGTGGCTAAAGACATGGTTGAGCAAGTGAATTCGGCTCCAACGTATATCCAGCTCATCATAACAGGTGATGAGACGTGGATATATGAGTTTGACATGCAAAGCAGTCAACAGGCGGCTGAATGGTGCTATCCACATGAGCCGAAACTCAAAACACCACGTCAAAGTCGGTCAAAAGTGAAAGTCAACCTACTCGTTTTCTTTGATTAGCATGGTGTTGAACACTCGGAATTCATTCCGAAGGGTTCTACGGCAAGTAAAAAATGTTATTTGGAAGTAATGCGAACGTTAAGAGAGAATGTGCGTAGGAAATGGCCCAGTTTGTGGAAAGCAAACTCATGGACCTTGCACAAGGCTCATATTGTGAAAACTTCTTTGACCAAAAACTCGACAAATATCATCGAACAACCACCGTATTCACCGGATTTGACCCCTGGTACTTTTCACTTTTCCAAAAACTTAAATTCCCACTCCGCGGACGCCGCCGCTTTTAGCCGATATGGGCCATTAAGCAGAATTCGCTAAAGGAGCTGAAGAAGATCTCTTCAAACGCGTTTAAAAGGTGCTTTGATTTGAAGGCGACGAAATAAATTTTGATGATTAAACAATTAATTTGCGTATATCGATACTTTTTATACAGAATGTACATCCCGATACCTTCTGCGAAAGCTCTGCTAAGCACCATCAGTTGCTCGAATACTACATTAACTGTAAAACCTCAATTTGTAGAACAACAACAAGACAAACAGTTGAAAGAAATGTTATTGGAAGTTTGTTGCTGATTTTGATAACTTTCTTTTCGAAAATATAATTACCACCTGGATAATAAAATTCTGCAACAACCGCCAGGTGACGCTCTAAGTCAACTGACTTGAGTTATGTTATTCTTCGTTAGTTTGCCACATCTGTGATTAACATTCCAGCCAAAATTCTCTAACCATTGATTGACATTTGTAAAAGTCATGCCGTCTTGCCGTAAATGGATTGGAATTTGCCACTACGAGTTTGCGTTAAAAATATAATATATTCAATGGTACTAAAACTTTAGAAATTTTTGGGAAACTGTTTCGGTAATGATACTCTAAAATATATAAAGTGGAAGGAAAGTTGACTAATAACCACAAATTCAACAACAGAGAGCTGGCGAGCTTGGAGATAACTTGAAAATTGCTTATGGTCCGTCCAGGACATTGTAGTTAATGAAATAACTTGAATTTCTTTCAAAAAAGGGACCGAATTGATGCCCGCAAAGACATCATACCCATCATACATCATAAGATTCAGTCCGAACCAACATTAATCAAAAGCCTTATTACTGGAGACGAGAGGTATGGGTACGTGGGCTTATGTGTACGGTACGCAATTTACATATCAGGCGAGTGAGTGGGGAGCTCCGAATGAACCAAAACCATAAAAACCACGTTGTTTTCAGTCAAAAAAAGACGGTGAAGCTCACGGTTTTTATGGACTGCAAGGGTATTGTACACCACAAATTTTTGCCAGAAGGTCAGATAGTTAATAAGGACTATTATTGGGGAAATATGAGACGTTTACATGCAGGAACTCGCCAAAAAATTTGTGAGAAAACAACTCGCGGATTTTGCACCATCGTGCAGTGCCCATTATTCGTGAATTTTATAAAATAAACTTTTTATACTGATGCACTATTCATAGCTGATTAGGCGCGCGAGGTGTAAAATGACGATTCGCATTTGCTCTCATACACGTACAGACATAGATATGTATATATACGAGTATGTGCAAGTTTGTATTTCGCATGAAATTTAACCGATATCCACATTTGCACTCCCCCACCATTTAATGTGTCATTGCTCGGCTGCATGACTGCATTTTCTAACCTCTCTTTAGTATTTTTTGTTTTTAATTTTTTTCTTCTGCATTTTGTGTAGACGCCTTCTCATACGTCATTTGGCATCCAGCTGTGGGTTGGATATAAAATAATTAATTTACTGTGTGACTAAATGGCTGATTGAGTGACAGCCGAAAATTCTCGCATTAGACGCAACGTAATTATAATTACCACAGTAGAAACTTCTGAGTATCCTTGAAGTGAATAACACCAAACATACATAATTAACTAACCAAAGGTGATTATGTTCGGGTAAATAAGTTGGATAAATTCGTGTGTTCATATGGGCAGTGGCATTTCAACTGGTGACCGCATCGGGCATTCCAGCAGATTTTATTTAAAAAAAAATGCATATTAGGTGGGTAAGCATTTACTGTAGCACGTTTGTGTGTATGTATGAATGTACTTACAGATTATCATATGATTGTAGCTGACATTGAAAGACTTTGTAAGTGTACAATAAATTTGGATGCCAAGTGGAGTTATCTACATACATACATAGATAAGTACGAAATGAAAGTTTTTTGCCACATAATGGCAAAATGCAATAAGGGTGCCTTGTGGCTACAGAACGGTCTCGAGAGACGCAATAGGCGTTATTGCGAGCAAACTACCAGCCGACATTCAGGCAAAAGAATTGAGCCGTCTCTATTGCAGGCGACGGGTTAAGCCGTCATTAGAAGAAAAAGCTGAAGAGAGACTGCATTCGATAGAAGAAAGGCAAACTATGTAGATGGGATTCGTTAATTAACGGTTTTGGACTCATAGGCTTATTTCAAATATTAGCCAATGGGTGACCAGGAAACACGGAGACGTCGACTACTATCTCACTCAAATACTGAGTGGCCACGGTTGTTTTTTGGAGTACCACCATCGATTTAAACTGAAGGAGACCCCGTTCTGCCCAAACTGAAGCAACACGATAGAAAGTACGGAACACGTATTCTTCTACTGCGATCGTTTTCGAGAGGAGCGCCTATCGCTTGCGAAGAATTCAGCAGCAGCTTTTGACTGGAGGTAGACTGCCTACGAACTGACGACAAATCACAGACGCCTGAGCTTAGTGCTCAAGACGGTATCAGACTACGACATGTCAGTAATACTTACGACACCTTTTCCGATGTTTCATTTGCTGCAGAACCACTTATGAAGTGGAAGCAATGGATACTATCGATAGCGTATAACCCCCATGTGAGAGGAACCTAGACGTAGGACCTGTTGTGTCAATAGACTTAAGAGCGGCTCCACCTTGACGAAATGTTACCACGGTCCCAGGGTGGAATTCAGCCGATAAGGAGGTGCGACGGCACCTTTGACGATGTTTCTGACATTTTGATTTTAGCCTCCATAAAAAAAAATAATGGCATGAATGATTTATTTGTAATACAAGTTAGTAGCGTAAGTGCGTGTATGTATGTGTGCAAGTATGCCAGAGCCATATGTTAAGAAAAAAACTGATCATAAGCTTATGAATGTTGAATGTTGTAAATCTCTTATTATGACATAAATACCCTTCAGATACAAATTTCAGCAAAATATGATGCGTATTTGTGCTTGTAAAATCTTTTATTACTTGTTGTAATAGCATGAAATTCAATTTTGTTAATATTATTACGCACTCAGAAGATAAGAAAGGAATTTGGAATTTCTTGAATATTTACAAATGACTAACAAGCAACTGAAATATGATAATATTACACAATTTTCACTCTATATAACATAAATCATTTTTATGGAAGTATGAGATCGCTAGGTTTAGTGCGTCTGAGCCTTCGTTTTCGTATTAATCCGTCGGTTTCAATTAAATTATGTGCTTCTTCATTGACTTATTGGTCTTTCTTTATGTCCTACTGCAATCTCTGCGTTATCAGTGTTGACGGAATTTATTTTAAGGACGCATTTAATGTTGGAGATTCTGCAGTACCATGGCGCCTTGCCAATGCACCTAAGCACTTTATTTTGGAACTGTTGGATTTGGTTTTTCGAACTTTGACTGGCGTACCCCCATAGCTGCCCACCATAGATTAGGTTATGTTAGGTTATGGTGGTAGTCGGTCTGCACGATTAACTCACTTAGACCCTACAGGTCCGTTATGATACCACCGCGCTACACGGGAACCTCATTCATCTTCCTTCGTGGAACCATTTTGTGGCTCTTGTGAAACGTAGTATTGATGCCAACTTCACGCCAAACAGTTCTGTAAGAGAATTAAAAAAAGATTTACCTGGACAACCTGCTCTGATTTTAGCTAGGGTTGGACAATTGCAAAGGAAGTGCTCGACTGTTTCTTCCTCTTCCTCATCTCTGCAACTTCTGCAATAATCATGGGAGAAAACTTATAGTCTCGAACAGTTGAAGAGCAGTACCTTTTTTGGCTAGCTTATCAGCTTTACAGTTTCCCTCAATATCTCTATGCCCCGGATCCCAAATAAGGCTGGCCTTGAAAACGTCACTAGTATCATTTAGAGCTGCCCGGCATTCCTGTGCAACCTTCGATCTTAGTAAAGCCGCATTCATTGATTTTAGAGCCGCCTGGCTATCCGAGAATATATTTATAGTCGTTTTTGTTACGGCGTCCGTATTTAGATATGTAGCCACTTCTTTTCTTATAGCTAGTACCTCTGTAAGATAGACGCTGCAGTAGTCTGGTAGTCGAGAAAACTCCATAGGCAACCTTGTCGTCTAGCTTGGAACCATCTGTATAAAAATTTAATCCCCCCTTCTCCATGGCCTTGGTGTCTGCCACTCCCTTCTTGGCGGAATACTCGTCTTGAAGAGCCTTTCAAAGGTGAGTATAGCGATAGAGTATTCTATTTCTTGTTTGTGACTATTCAGAGAGTGCAAAATAGAAACGTGGCCAAACCACTCGTCTTTCCATAGCGCCATACTTTTGAGTCTGAGCGCCGAGGGGCGGCCACGTGTTTCCCTACCAGGTAGATTGATTAACACTTCCAGCGCTTTGTTTGGGGTAGTCCTTAAAGCGTCAGAGATGCATAAAAAAGCTGTTCTTTGGACCTTACACATGATTTTAGCGTAAGCCGCCTTTAGAGCAGATGGCCACCATACAAGTATTCCATATTGGCTTAACTACAGAAGTATAGAGCCAGTGCGTAACGCGAGGTGTTAGTCCCCATTTGTTACCGACCGCTTTTTTGCAAGTATATAATGCAACGTTGATCTTCTTTACTCTTTCCTCAATATTAGATTTCCACGCATCACTTCATACTGGTCTTAGTATCTACTCGTAGATTAATAGTTGTTTTCTATAGTTAGAGCTGATCAGCTACCCATGAGCCATTGAATGCTTTTGAGTTTGATATCCAATTCTTCCCCTTTTTTCTTAACATGTTTTTTCCACCGAAATATACAATCAAGTGTTCTTACCTAGGTACTTCGCAGAGTTTGAGTATGACACCTGTTGGTCATCCATTTATTAGTCCATGGGAAGACCTCATTTAAAGTGGTTTGTAATGTGGCTGCCGATTCGCGGTCTCACAAACTGCATTTAGTGCGGTGTCATCTGCAAATCTTGCTGCGACATAGTTAGGATTTAGCGGTAGGTTATGTGTGAAGACAAAGTACAGTAGAGGCCCAAGAACTCTGACTTGAGTTACTCCTGCCTTTATTTGTCGAAGGCTTGAATAACCATCATCTTGTTTGATTCGAAAGTACGACTCCATGATTTCGAAGTATTATTAATATTAGTTAGGGTTCTGAATTTACATAATCACTATAGTATCTTCAATTTCTAGAAAGTTTCGATATATTTTGTTAACTATGAAGAAATCGATTAGGTCAGGCATTTTTTTGAAATCAGTTGGCCAGCACGTTGGTTTTCATGTTATGACCGCATCACATCCAGCAAGTTGTGTTGTCAGGTCTTGAGTCCCAGTGTACGATTTTAGCGTTAAAGTCTTCACCCATGAGGAATCTATTTATATATCTTTTTAATAGTTTATAAGAAAGGGTTTTCCAATAACAGGTGTTAGGTGTTAAACAGGAGAGATGATTAACGAGTTTTAATGGCCGGAATTGGATGGTATTGATCTGGACAGCGTTTATTTTCAACAAGACGGCGCTACGTGCCACACATACAACTTTTACGGGAAAAGTCTACGCGCCGTGTTATCTCTCGAAGAGCCGGTCACAATTGGTCACCGAGATCTTGTGATTTAACACCTTGTGACTGTTTTCTTTGTGACCACGTGAAAGGTCTACGCCAACAGCCCAGGGTCGAATCAAGACCTCAAAGATGGAATTCGTGAGGTTATCGAGGACATAGGGAAACCACTTTGCAATTCGGTTATGGAAGATTTCATGAATTGGATATTGTCCTGTAAGCGTGTTCCTGGTGGTCATTTGCCTGATGTTATTTTCTACTATTAACGGCATAATTATAATAAAATCTTTATAATAAAATAACATCCGATCATTTATATTAATAAATAGCATTTTTCTAGGAATATCAAAATAACACCTATTATTGGAAAACCCTTTGTTACTCACATTTAGTCTGGTACCTTTCGGGGCTTTATAGTGCAATAAATGATCTTCATTAACGGTTAATGCTGTAGCTTGGAATTCATCATCAGAAACTTTTTCTTCTTCGAAGTGCTTGACGCAGCTTATTATTAAATTTACACTACCACCTCGAACACAATCGCCTGGATGAATCACATGATAGGTTTCATAGTTTTTAAGTATTATGTATGATTGCGTTGTGAAATGCGTTTCAGATATCATAAATACAACAACATTTTCCAAATTGAGCATAATCTCCATCTCTCATATTTGCCGATAATGCAAAACAAAGTCTGAGTCCAACATCAATACCTTCAAATCTGACGGCTCCACTAATTTTCTATTTTTCCTTATTCACTCCTCTCGGGAGCATAGGTCCTCGACAAGACTCAGTCTTGCGTTGGTTTTGTTAATCTGTTTTGATTTCTGACAGGGTAGGTGATTAGCCTGCCGCTACCAGTCCTAATAGTCCGTAAGCCAGCGACAGATTTTCACGACCAATTTCCTCTCAGTCGATAATTCGTAAACTACCTCAGATAGTTGCATTATGAAGCGTTTTAAACGTCAGCTGCGGCTCCGAGGGTGGGTTGAGCAGTTATAGCCACCCTCGCATGTAAAAAAAAAATTATTTTTAGTCATTTCCTCCCGATTAAAACATTGATCAAATTAAAGTTAGACTAATATTTTGAAGAAATTAAATTGTCAGCTGATTGTAAAGTGGTGGATTATACGTCAGCTGGTCACACAAATATGAAAAAAAAAATATTTTTTCAGTGATTTCCTCCCAAACGAAAATTTATCAGATGATAGTTTATGTATTGTTTTTAATAAATAAATAAGTCAGCTGGCTATATGTAGGTGGAATGTGCGTCAGCTGATGCCCTGAAGGTGTAACGTAGGAGCTAGTCGAAAACATTTATAGCCTAAGTAAATGTATCAGCTGACGAGTTTTCCCCCAACATACTGCCAGTTCATTTGTTTTATTACTTACAGGATCATTTCAACAATCCGCACAAACATTTTTTTCGGGAGGAAATGACGTACTTGAAGTTATTCAACATTAGATTTGATGAGTTTGTCAAAAAGTGGGGATAATTTCGAAATGTATAAAATAGCCTTATCGAAAATCATTAATTTGTATTTCGCTTTCAATCAACCTAATTATGCGAGTTATGCAGTGAAATATTTTGATAATTTAATGAAAGTTAATGAGACACATCCAGGATTACACCCGAACTTTGAGAGGGGATCATTTGGCATTAAGCGGACAAAAAAACCTTTTTCAAAACAACCGATTGACCTCACTCTTGAGCAGACAATTAATGCTGATGCAGCGAATAAGCTGACTGGAATATCACACATAACTAATTCCATCTCAGCCAGACAGCGATGGTGTCGCAGTCATACCATTCGATCAACTATCATTAGCCATGCAATGAAAGAAGCGGGGCTGAATAAAGTGCAAGATGTGACAGCAGATCTTACAAATAGCCGAATAAAAAAAAGTACAGCGCACCTTCACATATTTATTGATGGTATTAAGCGTAATATCAATCCATTTGATGAAAATTTAGATAAAAAATTTTTGTACAACATTTCAACTGGTGAAGCAGCACCCGAAAATATTGAAAATTTCTTGCTCAACATTGAAGAGGAGGGTAATAAAAAACGAGAAGCTTTTATTCAAAATTGCGTAAATGACCTGAACAAGTTTGGGCAGAGTATTTCTAAGTTGAAGGGTAATACTTTCACAGACAATTACAGTTGCCCGAGGAGAGATGGAACTGCGAATGCAACGTGACTTATTCGGACAACTGCTTCAAATTTCTCTAAAAAAAGAACTTGATTTGGATAAAGTGCTTACTTATCCATTAATACCAGTGCCACTGTCTTTGGGTCACCTTGACGGCACCATTTGCAAAACACCAAAGTCGGCTTTGATGACTTTAGTAGAAAAATATAATCAATCTGAACCTGCTCAAGATTCGTTATTATATACGATGGATATTTCATGTTACATCAGATGAAAGATGTACCACTTAGCTTTGGAAACATTTCAAAAAAAGTATTGCAAATGATTTGTGCAAACAGAGCAAAAGTCATTATCATTGCCTTTGATAGATACATTTTCCCATCGATTAAAGACACTGAGCATAAACTCCGAGGTATGGAACAAGTAAACTTGCGTATCGATGGTCCAGATCAAGTGCGAAAAAAAATTTTTCAATTGAGTTAAAAAATACCAACTTTAAAGAAGCACTTGTACAGTTTTTTATTGAAAATTGGGAAGAAAATTATATGGCACCATATATTAATAATAAAATAATTTATGTCAATGCTGACGATTGTTTTAAGTACGTAGTTACAGATTCTAAAGTGGTAAAAACGGTAGAAAAAACACTTTCGTGTCCAGCTCACGAAGAAGCCGACACAAAAATAATTTTCCACGTTTGCCAGTTAGATTTTAATGCAAATATAACGATTCGTTGCTCGGATACTGACGTATTAATAATTATGTTAGCCAATATGGGTAATATTGTAGAATATATCCAAATTTGTACGGAAGTCGGCGTCGGAAAAAATCAAAGATTTTTCAACATAACAGAATTACATAAAGCATTAGGAGTAAATTTAAGTGCAGCGCTTCCTGCATTTCACGCATGCACAGATGCGATTACAATCCGGCCTATTTTAAGAAGGGCAAAAACCGCCCATTTTCAATAATGTCAAAATCTGAAGAATTCACTGAATGTTTCATCCAATTGTCACAACCATCTGAGAAGAGGCTTGACTTTTTTGACAAAGTGCAAGAGTTTGTATGTAATGTATATGGTTTGAAACGATTAAAATTTATAAATGAGGCGAGAGTAGCATTGTTTCAAAATACATACAAATTTCTTGATAATGACAATTCGTTTCGATTACCTAAGAAAGGTATTGATGGCTCATCTCTTCCGCCGTGCAAAACGGAATTATATAATCATTTTCTAAGGACGTGTTATATTTCGGAAATTTGGTCTCAAGCACACCTGAAAGTACCAACTGTCAATGAGCCTTCTGACTATGGCTGGGTAGAAATAAATAACAGATATGAATTCATGTCATTTTCTGGTACTAAATTACCAACATCCATTGATCAAATAACTCAATCAGAAGAAGGTAAGATTTTTTTTTAATTTTATTCGTGTAACGTTAAACATGTATCCTCAATTATTTTTTGTATTTTTAAACAGATGACGATAATGAAGACATGCTGGAAAACAGCTCTGACAGCGACTCTGACAGTGAGTCAGAAAGAGAAGAAAGTGAGATGAGCAGAAGCGAAAATGAAAATGATTAAATTACCAAACATAATTAAATAACTTTTTGTATTAAATCTTAAACATTATTAATTTAAGTACTGAAAAATTATAAATTAGTTGATTTGCTTAACAAAATATTTATTTATTTCTATTCTTAAGAATCGGAAAGTTCCCATAAAAAATTTGATTTAATCGAAACATTGCCATAAAATTATACATTTCAGTTTGCACATTAAATGTAATGTTGAATAACTTCAAGTACGTCATTTCCTCCCGAAAAAAATGTTTGTGCGGATTGTTGAAATGTTCCTGTAAGTAATAAAACAAATGAACTGGCAGTATGTTGGGGGAAAACTCGTCAGCTGATACATTTACTTAGGCTATAAATGTTTTCGACTAGCTCCTACGTTACACCTTCAGGGCATCAGCTGACGCACATTCCACCTACATATAGCCAGCTGACTTATTTATTTATTAAAAACAATACATAAACTATCATCTGATAAATTTTCGTTTGGGAGGAAATCACTGAAAAAATATTTTTTTTTTCATATTTGTGTGACCAGCTGACGTATAATCCACCACTTTACAATCAGCTGACAATTTAATTTCTTCAAAATATTAGTCTAACTTTAATTTGATCAATGTTTTAATCGGGAGGAAATGACTAAAAATAATTTTTTTTTTACATGCGAGGGTGGCTATAACTGCTCAACCCACCCTCGGAGCCGCAGCTGACGTTTAAAACGCTTCATAATGCAACTATCTGAGGTAGTTTACGAATTATCGACTGAGAGGAAATAACTGACAAAAATTAGTACCTGGCTCACGGACTATAAGTAGTGGGAATGCCCACCTGTTGTTGTTTAGGAACAACGCCTTCTTATTGCTTGAAGCGCCATCTGTGTGTCACATTTTTGTGGCAGAAGGATCACACAGATGCTTGATGACTTCGCTAAATTTAGTGTGTCTGCGCTATTGCCGCGATGGCCCGCTCCCTCTTGCTGGCGGCATTGTTGCAATGTGTAACTGTGTATTTTTTGTTTTTGCTGGTTTTAGCAGTCCCAATGAAAGTAATGCGCTGACTATTGTGCGGGTGTAAGGATGGAAAGAATGAGTTTTTTGGGGTTGAGGAATGGAATTGGAGGATGTTTTTTGTTTTGTTTCTAGAAATATGGAAAGTAGGTAAATTTGGAAAAGTGCGAGGACCGTGCTCTACGTGGGACTCGAATCCACAACCACTGCGATGGCAAACTAGTGCACTTACGCTAGACTACCGAGGCTCCACCAATAATAAGTGCTGAAATTGCATTGCCGATAAAATCATTCAAATTTAATAAAGCTGTCGGCCCAGGCAATCTGCCAGTGGAGATATTATAACACAGGAATGTATCCAAATAATTTATTTCATTTCTTTGATGTATTTATGAAGCAAATGAATATAATAAAATCTTATTGTTATTAAAAAAAAAGTACAAATAAACTATTTACAATAAATAATCAAAGAATTTAAGAGAGGATATTTTGAACATTAAAGACCTATCTCAATATATTTAGAGATTTTATTAATTGAAATAATAATATAATTGTAGTACGCGTGACAGCCATTGATGTTATAAACAACATATTAAAATTTCAGACGATTCGGTTGAAGAGTTTTTTTTTTGAAAACGCCAGGCCGAAAAAAATAGTTTTGAGGTAATTGAGCTTAAAGTTTTGTCCATTTAAATGCGACCATTGATGCCGCGGCGTGACGAATTGACTTTACCTGCTAAAACGGCTGTAGAATCGAAAATACTGGGAATATCCTTTCAAGAATTTGACAGTATATTTTTAAAAGCCCATACTTTCGAAATATCAAAAAAACAAAAAATCGATTTTTTGAAAATTCTAGACCACTGGATCCCTTAATTTAAATACATACACTCGTTTTGCAGTTAAACGAACCTACATTCATACAAATTAATTTACAAAAATATATATACAAATTTAGTTGCACTGTGGGCAGTGTGAAAGATTTCTCCAATCGTTCTCAGTCTGGTCTATTTCTGAGCCAAGACATCTGCTTCCGTTCTTTACCACGTTTTCCTTCTATTCTTCCTTCGATTATTATTTGGACTAGCTCATATCTAGTACCTCGAATGATGTGCCCCGTTTGCGGCGCGTGATAGTTAGAAGCAACTCTTCATTTTTGGTACCACCAAAAGTACATAATTCCCATCCACTGCAACGTAGTTCGAACTTTTGTAGCCGCACTAGTCTAGGTGTACATTTGGAAACGTAATTGTTCAACGGGTAATCGCAAATATCGAAAATTTTTATTTATTGGCTGGATTTAAAACGTCAGTTATTCAGTGATTGGAAAGTGGTTTCTTAGGGGAGCGAAACCCCAAAAATCCACGATAACGTCGATTCAGAATAATGTTCGTTTTTTTCTTTTCACCCAATCCAACAATGAGTATTACAATTATGTGAGCGTACTGAAGCCTTTAAGGAAAAAAATGTTCGCCTTAATTCAGATTAATTACGAATAAAGAACTCGAGCTTTCTTCACCACGAAAATGGACCAGTTTGTACATCCATCTCGTACGTGGCTGTTATATCTAAACAAAAAAACACCATTCCGAAAGCTCCTTATCCACCTAACAAGACTCCGCATGGCTTTTTCCTATTTTTATGAATCAAGCCACAACAAGCGGAAAGGAATTGGGGAAAAATTCCCAGAAGGAACCTGTGAGATTAAATTGAAGTGAGTAAAATATGTATTTTGTTTTCAGGGCGTTTTTGAGCAGAAGGAATAAATTAACCAGTCACTTTTCAGTTCGAGTTAAGTAGACATCTTCACTGAAATTGTTCATTTAATATAACAGTTTTCTTACCTTTTACAAAAAATAAAGTGAGCACCAAAATTTGTTGAAATACCTCAATTAGCGTTTGAATAGTAAAACAGATGGCCATGGGCAGACACGGCTTTAATCGATCTCTCTTTTCAGTGTGAATGATTCGGATGCCGCGGTTATAAATGAATATGTTTTACCATTTGGCAAATAATGCAAAAAGAAATCCTGAATGCAAAACTAATTGACAGAAGCCTCTGTAAGTTGTAAATTAGCCGCATCAGCTGTTCATTTACAGTACTTTATAAATCAACAGTAGGTTATAGAAGTGCACTGTAACATATATACATACATACATATGTACTTGCATAAAAGTATTGAGTAAAAATGCTCAATCGCCAAACCGCAGGTAGTCTTAATCGAGGTGCTGCGCTCCTAATCACTTAGCTGAGTGAAACGTCAGACCAAGAGAGACCAATCAGGCTTTTTTTGCGAACTAGAAAAAACGAAAAAAAGGTATTCACTCAAACTCAAACTGATTGACTTGACTTTGACGTTGGTTATGGATCTTTGACTACAGTTTGACTTTAGCTTTTACTCTTGAATTCGTAAAAATGTGCACTTATTGTTGTAGATTTCGTTTGATTGATTTGGTGCTCTTTGAGGTCTAATTGTAGCATTTGTCAAATTGCGGTTGATCCGAAGGCGGTGTTTGTAGGGGTGTTTTGTTACCGAATGTGTGCATATTTTTCAGCACTTATAGTTGCTGTTGGTGCGAATGCTATGTGCTGTATTATGCGAAATGTAAGCAGGAAGCAAATGGTAGGCGGTCATTTTGGCAGCCAACAGGTTGAAAATATTAAGACGTCACATACATACGATACATACTTACATATTTAATACATGAGAATATGTGTACATTAAGAGGCCACACCAAAGAGTTTCGGGTTTTCAAAGAAATGTTTAAGCTTATTGCATCTTTAGACTTGAAAACTAAACTCGATAAGATAAATATAAATATAAATAAGATTATTTAAAATTATTATTAAAAACATTTATCGAAATCTAAGCTTAGAAGATCTGAACAAAAATGCTGAAAAACTTTATCAGCGGTATTGATGCTATTTTTTACGTTTAAGAAAAAAAAATTTAAAAAAATGGCTATAAGTTTTTTCTTTTT
The DNA here is from genome assembly GCA_037575425.1 of Anastrepha fraterculus. NCBI lineage: Eukaryota > Metazoa > Arthropoda > Insecta > Diptera > Tephritidae > Anastrepha > Anastrepha fraterculus. Next base: position 121,624 of record JAYXIM010036147.1, on the reverse strand, counting down.
TTTGATTTATAACATTTTTTCTTTATTTTTATAGTGTTAAATATAGCATTGGGTATAATTTTTTCGGCGTGTGTGAAATTAAAAGAGATTAAATAATATCGATGTAAGAACATTTTGTACCAAATTCATTTTTTTTTATGAGAATTCAATGGTAATTTAAAAATTGAAAAAAGGAAACTTGTGTATTTATTTATTTATTCTTCGATAGGGGTTCTTACAAACCACTAGATTAAGTAAACATTCTAAATATTAGAGAAATATAAAATATTGCACTAACAATTTAAAAAAAATGGCTGCATTGGCCTACGGTGTCGGATATGATATATTAAAAATAAATGCCATGAAATTATCTTGCAGATAAAAAAAAAACATTAGTTCATTTCAATGTTTTGTATTGCGATTTTAAGTTGTCAAGCTCTTATAAAAACACCCAATATATATGGCAGCTCAGTAAGAAATATACATAGCGCACATAAATGCATATTTGCAATACGCACAGTACCGTGAAAAAGCTCAGCCACCATTGCGAAATTTCTCTAAAATATTAACTCCTTTTACATTAATTTTTCCCCCAACTTTAAGGATAAAAAATATATTTTGATGATTAAATAAATAAAATTCAGCATTTTTGCTTTAGAATGTCTGAATGATGAACGAGTTATGCTTCGTATAGGGCCGAATATTTTTCTAAGATTTTTTCTTTCAAATCGCACCAGTAAATTCACACCATTAACTTTAAGGACCCATGTTTCGCAGGCGTAGGAGAGAACCGGCCTTATTACAGTTTTGTATATCGTTTGGTATGAATGAAGACTTCATAAGTTTTATATGGGCAAAATATGCTCTGTTAGCTGCCTGAATACGGTCTTTTATTGATAACAATGGATCCTTATTTATGCTGAGTACTACGCACTATGTATTTAAACTATTGCATGAGCACAAAAATATAGCTTCCGATTCTGATGTGACGATCTATTTATATAATATTAATTAATTTCAATTTAGTATTTTAAGCAGTTTAAGGAATTTAAGAGTCAAAATTTATCCACTTCTTTGGTTTGGAGGTGGTCCTCAAAAAAGTGCAACGTCACGTGAAAGGGTAGAAAAAGTGAGAAGAGACTTGAGCGAAATCCCCAACGAAGTGAAAATCAAAATGGCGAAGAACTGAAAATATCTGACCGTAGCATCCACCGCATACGGAAAAATGATCTCAAAGTCAAACCTTACAAGATTAAAAAGGCACATGATCTCGCACCAAAGCAGCAACAAGTCAGACTTGAGAGAGCAAAGGAGTTGCTTCGCTTGACCAAAAGCGATCAATTTCCGAACATTGTGTTTTCTGACGAGAAAATGTCTCAAATTGAAATTTGTGAACTCTGAGATCGATAAAGTTTATTTGACAGACCGTTCATACGAGAATCTGAGTCATCGATTGGCCACCAGAAAACAGCACCCGCCACAGGTAATGGTTTGGTCTGCTGCAACCGCAGATGGGCGCTCTCCAATCGCTTTTATCGAGCATGGCGGCAAGGTAAATGCAAAATATTATCGGGAAGGTATTCTGGAGGTTCCTTTGAAGTCGTGGGAAGACAAACATTTCGGTGGCAGACCATGGACGTTTCAACGGGACTCGGCATCGTCTCAGAAAGCTTGAGTGAACCAAGAATGGCTAAAAAATAACGCTCTGAACTTAATAACGTTCGTAACAACACAATGGCTCTCAAATTCACCAGACGCGAATCCGATGAATTTTACTCTTTGAGCCATTTCGGAGAGCAAGGTCCGAACTAAAAGATTCACCAGCCTCCCGTGCCCGTGAGTGGGTCAAAATACCTACAAGTCAGTCGATTCCCACGACAGTCGGTTCTACGGAACGACCCAGATTTATATCCGGCCAAGGACTGTCACTTCAGCAGCATTCCGCGTATATGCACGGGGAATGTTTTTCTGCTGCTACAACAACGCCAACAACAATAACAACCTGCAAGTAAATCGATTCTTAATTTTGTATTATTTTCACACATTTTTTACTTTGAATTGAATAAAAGGGATTTGCCAAACTAAATTTATTGCCTTTTGGAATTGGTCACACTTCGAGTCTAAAGAAGATTGAAAAGATTGGATAAAGGAGAAAGAGATTCTGAAATAGCTGTGTAAACATTGGAATGCGAAAGCAAAAAACAAGTAAGTTATTTTGATTCCTAGTTGTATCGAGGCTCCTATGCCGTATGAGATCGCCCCCTATGCGACAATGTTAAGCTTATTTAGTGGGTGTAAAAATAAATTGTTGTTCCATGAGAACTTTTGATTTTATTTGTAATCAATGAAATATGTAAACAAAGCACTTTTGACAAAAGTGAGCAATGCAAATTAATCAGCTATTCTACTGATACGCCTTGGTATCACTTAATTTGAAATTTTTTCAAATAACTTGAAAATTTCGTTGAAGCTTTTGTTCGACTTTAGTGGAAATAAGGCAAAGAATTACGCAATTATTTTACAAAATACTATTTATGTTGAATAAAATAACATATTCGAACTCCTTAAAAGTAATAACTGCTCAATTATGGGCCATCTGTTGTAAGCTACGAAATTAAGGTATAAAACCTATGAAGTCTTCAAAGCAGATATCTGCAGCAAATGTTCGTCGAACGAAACCTCTGCTTTAAAATGATAAAATCAATTGCAGCCAGTTTAATATAGATAATATTAAAACATACTATGCAGTAAGTGTTACATAGGATAGGATAAGCTGCCAAAATTATCCTATCCTAAACTCCAAATAAGAGAACGTCGCTGGGGTTCTCGTTTTCAATTAAATAATTGAATTCCAGTTTTGAGTTTTTACTTGTGGATGGTAATCCCAGTAAATAAAAGGGTTGAATTGTTAGTTGAAGCTAATATTTAGTTAAGGGAGAAATATTGCTTAATTTATCCACAGTACTGTATACGCTTACTCGTATGTACAAACTACTTCAAGCAGACCCACCTGCGTTTTGATTGCGTTAATGGCAGCTACATCAACTATGCTTTTTTAACATGTGGCGTTCATAAAATTTTAATGGTTTCAATTTTGTTGCAGTTTGTCTAAAAAATTGTGCGCATGTTCAAATAACTTATTTTCTTTGGTACTGTTATACTCATTCAGTAATTCCATAAATATGTATTATATGTTACCACTAGAGATGTCGGTCAAAATTCCGAGATCCCGATATTTTTTTAATTCCAAAACATGCAATTAGGAAAAATTGCACACAAAAATTCGCTTTTAGTACCCTAAACTGCCAGGTTGGCTCCCGCATTCGCGTACGAGTAACTGAAATTATTACAACCTAATTTTTTAGTAAACACATTTTTTTATATTTTATTGTAGTTAGAAAATAACTTTTTCTTCATTTTGGTGTTTCCTTGAGATTTGGACCTACGTTGTCTCTGAAATCTCAGTCTCGCACCAACCCTTTCGGCTACGGCGGCCGGAAGTAATAGTTAATATAAAAAATATCAAACAAAAACATAGTAAATTAGATCAAGTTTCTTGGAGACCGAAATAAAGTGCGAATTCCCTTTTATACATCCCGATATTATTATTTATTTATTGGAAGGAGTGTATTAAAATTAAAACAGCTGAGCTGAATATCAAATACATAAAACCTAATTGGCTTATCAGCAGAAACTCAAAGCTGAGCATACAAAAAAACTCTTAATTTACAATCAGATTCTTAAACTCCAGATGTGGAGGTGCACAGCTTTCAAAATAAGATGCTCCGAAATATCGTTAAGGCTCCTTGGTTTGTTCGGAACGACGACATACACATACATAGATCTGTGAGTGAGCATAGTCAACGACTCTAAGCATGCTAAAATAATATTACAAACAGCACACCAATGTTGGTGCTTCCACTCTTTGCAAGGAAGCAATATACAAAAGAAGTTTGAAAAGGAACAAATCACTGTACCTTGTGGTTACCCCATTGTCATAATACGTCCATGTTTTGAAAAAAATATTACTTGTTAGTTTGTTAAACTGGGGTAATAGCATGAAATGTAAATAAATGTTTAATGTTTCAATACAAGTAAAAAACTATCATTAGAACTATTTATCAAATTTCAACGTAACTATACTAATATAATATTGTAGTATTTAAAATAATAATGAAATTAAAAGTTTATTTATTAGATGCGGAACTAAGTGGTCGCTGTTTTTTTGATGAAAACACAACTTAATTCTGAAAAAATGGTTACAAGTTAATCGTTGAAAGTATAGCCCATCGCTGGCTACTACTTTTTCGCATCTTTCTGGTAGATCTCGTATACCGTCGCGGTAAAACTGTTCATCTTTTGAGGCTATCCACGGATCAAGCCATTTTTTGATGTCTTCATATGAATGGAACTGCTGGTCACCTATACCATGTGCCATCTATCGGAACAGGTGATAATCGGACGGCACAATATCTGGATAATATCGATGGTTTTCGAGAAAAGCGACACAACTCAAAATTAACTCAAATTCGGAGTTTTGCCGTTAAAAGCAAAAATCAGCTACAGAGTTTATATAACGTCATAACTTTAACGATCTGGCAAGCCATTGAATGCATTTATTCGACACATTCATAATGAAACTTTAAAAATACATATTCGGGTAGGTCATAACTTTGATCACCACGTCGAGTTGAAAAATTTAAAGATTTATGAGACTCCAGCACGACAACTCTCTATAACAAAAACATACCAGCATTTGGCTGCATGTGGATGAGTATTTAGGTGCATGAATGTGGATATATATACATGTGTGTGTGGTACTCGTATGTACATATGTATAGTATACGCACGCATTGCATTCATTCTTTCAATGTGAACATTCACTTCCAGTCAAATCTGAAATTGCCATCATAGCAAAAAGCATCGTCAACGTTTTACCTTTATCGTGCAACCAATTATCGTCGCATTACTTTGCGTTATTATGAAATATTTGTCAATAATGTCTATCAAATAAAAATAAATAATTTTTTATATGAATGCTCGTTGAAAATATTGACAGATTTTTCCATTGAAGTATACCAGTTTTTGCGTTGACACCGACGCTATGTGACTCATTTTGTTTGACTGCTCATTTTTATTAATTTTAAAACCGTTTAAATGCAATAAATAAATATTTAATCAGCTATGCTGTACTCTAATTAACTAGTGAATATAAAATTAAGATTCGATTTGTATGGTCGGTAAAAATACAAATTTAATATCTACTCATACAACTGTAAGCAGTCAATGTCAACAAGTTTTGGCGGATCAATTAGAGGACGAAAATATCTTGTTTTTTACAAATATATTCCTATTTGAAGCAAATATTTTCGAGTAAACTAAAGAAACAAAAAAAAATAGTTTATTAATGTAATTCTTTGTAATTATTTTTACGTAGTACTTGAAGTTAATAAATTAAATTAAGGAAATGTGTCTAAGGGTTAATCTAACGGGGTGCAGTGGAATACAGTGGAGATTATGGGTATGTAGCTACAAGTGCGCAACTACAGGGTCCAGCACTCGAAGTGTAACGAATTAAAAATACCATAAATTTAGTTTGGAAAATTTTTTATTTTATTTATTATTATACAAACTGAAAGTAGGCAGCGCTAGCATCGGAGGCTTTCGGCTGGATTTGGAAAATTACTTTTATTCAATTCGAAGTAAAAAAGTTGTGCAAATAATACAAAATTAAGAATCAATTTACTTTTGCTCGATATGACCATCTTTTGCCTTGACTGTGGCCTTGAGACGGTCCAGAAACGAATCGCAAGCTGCTCGAATGTGTCTTGCAGGTATTTTGGCCCACTCACGGACTGATGAATTAAAAGGAATAATGCATCGGACTCGCGTCTGGTGAATTTGAGAGCCATTGTGTGGACGTTATGAAGTTCGGAGCATTGTTTGTTAGCCATTTTTGGTTAACTCTCTCAGCTTTGTGAGACGATGCCGAGTCCTGCTGAAACGTCCATGGTCTGCCACCGAAATGTTTGCCTGTCCACGGTTTCAAAGCAACCTACAGAATACTTGTCCGATAATATTTCACATTTACCTTAACGTCAGGCTCGATGAAACCGATTGGAGAGCGCCCATCCGCTCCGGTTGCAGCAGGCCAAACCATTACCTGTGGCGGGTGCTGCTTTCTGGTGGCCAATCGATCTTCAGATTCTCGTATGAACGGTTGGTCAAATAAACCATATCGTTCTCGGACTTTACGAACTGCTCAAATTGAGAAATTTTCTCGTCAGAAAACACAATGTTCGGAAATTGCCCGCTTTCGGCCAAGCGAAGCAACTCCTTCTCAAGTCTGACTTTTTGCTGCTTTGGCGTGAGATTATGCGCCTTTTGGATCTTGTAAGGTTTGACTTTGAGATAATTTTTCCATATGCGTGGATGCTACGGTCAGATATTTTCAGTTCTTTCGCCATTTGATTTTCACTTCGTTGGGGATTTCGCTTAAGTAGCTTTTCCCTTTTTGAACCATTTCACGTGACGTTGCAGTCTTTTGATGTCCACCTCCATGACATTTCGCGATGCTATCAATATCATTGTAACGAGTAATGGTGCGATAAATAAAAACTTTATTTATTATATTTTAAGGTGCTCGAGTTTACAAACAATCGCCGATTGTGATTTTCCAGCCAAATATAGTACAATCACAAATGAAAGTACGAATTCCTAATTGGATCGACCGAAAGACGCATATATTAATTTTAAAGTATAAGTGTCAGTGAATTTGAAACTATTTCGCCTCACAAATCCTGATACCGTGTAAGCTTTCGAAATAATATGACTTATATGTCTAATAAATGGCAAGTTTCTCGAAGAAATAACGCCAAAATCTTTAACTTCATGTTTAATTTCAATGTTGTAAGCCCTAAGTTTTGGAATACGTGACTTTAAGACACTTTTTGAAGCACATAGTTTCAGTGCGTCAATGCCATTTTTAAGCTTAAGTGCGCCATTTGGTTTCAAAATTTTGAAAATAATTTTAAATCATCAAGATAGAACAAAAATGTCGCGAATCGAAAGCAGCACTCATGTCATTTGAAACAAAATAAATAATAGGGGTCCTAGTACGCTCGCCAGAACCTTATAGGCGATATTTAGAAGACTAATCCCTCGATAATTCGGCCGCCGTAGCCGAATGTGTTGGTGGCTGACTACCATTTGGAATTCAGAGAGAACGTAGGATCGAATTTCGGTGAAAGACCAAATGAACAAAAAGTGTTTTCTAATAGCGGGCGCCTCTCGGCAGGCAATGCCACACCTCCAAATGTATTTCTGCCATGAAAAAGCTCTTCATAAAAAATATTTGCCGTTCGGCTTGAAACTGTAGGTCCCTCCATTTGTGGAACAACATCAAGACGCACACCACAAATATGAGGAGAAACTCGGCCAAACACATAAAAGGGGTGTACGCGCCAATCATATATATTGTATACACAATTGGCACAGACAATATCCGATGAAGCGCGTTTGAAAGAAAGACGACGGCGAGTACCGCAGGCGATGGAACGATGAGCTCTATGAGCTTTACGACGATATAGACATAACGCAGCGAATAAAGATCCAGCGGCTACGTTGGCTGGGTCATGTCGTCCGAATGGATACAAACGCTCCGGCTCTGAAAGTATTCGATGCGGAACCAGCTGGTGGTAGCAGAGTAAGAGCAAAGCCTCCTTTGCGTTGAAAAGATCAGGTGGAGAAGGACTTGGCTTCACTTGGTGTGTCCAACTTGCGCCGGTTAGGACGAGAAAGAAACGACTGGCGCGCTTTGTTAAACTCGGCGAAAATCGCGTAAGTGGTTATCGCGCCAATTAAGAAAAAGTACATATACTCACTTGAGGAACGTCAGAAGATACGTTTGGTTACCGCCTACGTGCATCGAAGAGACTGCAATATATTTATACTTTTTTTTTTTAATTCTACACCTTATTTCTTGCTTTAGGACGTAGCTCCATATATTTATCTACTTGTGCGTATGTATGTATAAATTCAAATATTTATGGTCATCTGATAGCTGACAGTCCCACAATTATAGTCGGCACCTGCTGTCAATTTTTCTCGCATTAAATAAATGTTTCTAAGTTACGAATATATGGCGGCGTTTTTATGCTCAAGCATTCGCTTTTCAAAAAGTACCTATGTACTTGTGTGTATGTATATGTGGCAGTTGTGTGCAGTGAGAGCTCAGTTGTCGTCCCAACACCATTTGCACCAAATTGTCATTCCACTACATTCACACTTCGTTAACTGATGAAGCTCGAATCGCAATAAAAATCATTGCATTGCATTACTACGAATTTTTTATAGACTTTTGTTGCATTTAAAGACTGAACCGTGTTTCATAGTTTATTGGCAAATGCATTCAGGCACCGAAGACAGCTAAAGCAAAGTGTAGCAGTAGATTGCAGAAGTAAGTGCAGGTAGTTGAAGGGTAATTAAACTCAAGGCTCCCATATGAATCTACATTTGTAGCGATAAACATATGCATGAATTAATATTTATACATCTGTAGGTATGTAAGTGCATGCATACAAAATATCTACTTGTTTCTTTACAGCGATATTAATAGATCAAGTTTATACGCTTGCGTTCCACTAAGAGCGCACAGTGGCATGTCTTCATAAGTTTTTTTTTTGCAAAAACTAGAAAGAGCGCTCCTAGCGGAATGAAATTTTGTATGCATGTGTACAATATTCTAAATTCAGGGTATCCGCTGGCAAACTTAAGAATTAAAAACTAAATTTAAAAAAATTGCTACTGAAAAAGTTTATTTCCATAACTATTACAAATAAGCCAAGTGCGAGTTTTATTTTATTTTCAATTATTTCCTTTAAATGTTGACCGCTACGTCGGATACACTCTTGGAAACTGACCTCCGTGCACTCGCTGAAGAAGACGTGCCATTAACCTCGCGAATGCTATTTTCTTTTAGTGGCCGCTGAATTTCTTTCATAGACTTTACCTTTGAGGTATCACCACAGAAAAAAGTTCATGCGGTAAGATTAGGCGACCTGGGTTGCCGGGAAATATCACCGAAATGGGTTATAAGTTTGTTAGGGAAGAAATCCCCCAGAATCGGCATGGTATTTTTAGCCGTGTGCGGTGTGGCGCCATCTTGCTGACACCAAGGGTGTGTACCCATTATTGGCAACAAATAATCGTCACGCATGCGTCGAGAGACGCCGACCACAAAAATTACATGCCCTCGACCATTTCCAAAACAAAAATGATAAACAAAATAAAAGATGGTCCAATTACTCCACTGCTTGACCATGCACACCAAACCGCCACTTTGGGACTATTAAGTGGCTGTTGGTGTGGACTCTGTCCTTTAGGTAGCCAATAAGTGAAATTTCGTTTAACTACACTCCCATTTAAATAGAAATTTCGCTTAACTACACTTCCATTTAAATAAAAATGAGCTCCATCAGTTCAAGAGTCGGTGTTCGTCGTAGGAAATCATTTCAACAGGGTCTCGCAGAAATTTGAATACAATTGTAATCATTTAAGCGCTTGTATGGTTTGAAGTTTGAAGGGGGAAATCAATCAATCCTTCCTCAATATTTCATGATCAAGAGTTTTTGGAAGTTCCAGGGCAGCCGCAAACTTGTAGCGACCCTTCGATTGCTACACTCATCCATTGCGACATCGTGACTAAATAACCGCACGAATAAGGAAACTACGACGGCCGCCGTAGCCGAATGGGTTGGTGCGTGACTACCATTCGGGATACACAGAGAAAACGTTGGTTCGAATCTCTGTGAAACACCAAAATTAAGAAAAACATTTTTCTAATAGCGGTCGCCCCTCGGCAGGCAATGGCAAACCTCAGAGTGTATTTCTGCCATGAAAAAGCTCCTCATAAAAAATATCTGCCGTTCGGAATCGGCTTGAAACTGTAGGCCCCTCCATTTGTGGAACAACATCAAGACGCACGCCACAAATAGGAGGAGGAGCTCGGCCAAACACCCAGAAAGGGTGTACGCGGCAACTATATATATATATGTATATAATAATGAAACCAACGCGGCCTCCTCCCCACTCATACGCTCAGCGGCTAGGGAGAAACTTTAAATTTAAAATCTAATTCTGCCACGGGACACCCTCTACATATTATATTTTAATTATTGGCCAAATTGGTTGGTGGGTGACTACTATTCGGTACCCGCGTCTTCGAATCTCCGGACATGGTATACGATATAATAGAAAAGGTTGTTTCTAACAGTGATCGCCCCTCGGCAGGCAATAGCAAACCTCCGAGTGTATTTCTGCCATGAAAAAATCTCCCATCATAAGAAGACCGAACCGACGTAGTTTTTGTTTTTTTTTTCATGAAAAATTGCGATCGCTGTTTTGTAATGTCATTTTGAAGGTTTGGGGTTTGGGGTTTGGTGGGAAAAAATGTGTTGTGGATTTTACTGCATCATTCAATTTTTGAAATTTAATGGTCGAAACTTGTATTTTTTGCCACCAAAGTACCACTGTACGCCGTTGAAGTACTTGTTGGCGATGTCATGCGCCTTCGCTATTTCTGTTGCATGAAGGATGTGTAGTCACGCATTTAAATGTGGCATTACACATGTTTCCATATGCCTAGAATGTGTGGGTGAGGTAGTAGACGGTAGTTCATTACCAAAGTCAATGTTGCCCACGTTGCCGTGGTAGACTGTGCATACCGCAATCGATTAACCTTCTAATGAGTAAGTTTTTAATTTTTGGAAAATAAATATATTTGTTAAATTATAGCCCATTTATCCAGCTAATAATATTAAAAAATATTTTCTTAATTTTACGTTATTGTTCAGCTGAAATAAAATGTGCCGCTTCTGTACGACTTTGCTTATTCGTTGCAATGTAATTCATATAGAAATGCAAAATAATTAATTGACTATTGATTTTGAATAACTTTTTTACTAATTAAAAATAAATTACTTAGGGTGTTGTAAATTCATTGATTTTATGTTTGTGTAGTGCAGCTGTCTATATATGTCTAAATATGAGGAGCCAGACTTTTTGTACGACGGGCAGAGCAGAACAAAACTTTGAAGAAATGTTTCCCAACTCAACTTTTTTAGATCGAGATTCAGCATGATTTAAAGTGGTTAGTACCCACGGCGTTTTGCATACAGCATTTCAGCGGACAGCCATACTTTTGAAATTGTCAGGGAATTCATAAATCTTGGCGCCGATGTCAAAACAATAAACGATGTCAGCCTGGATATAAGCCGACGAATCACACTTGCTAATAGGTGTTACCATGGTCTTAGTAGGCAAATGTTTAGCAGAGACTTCTCTCGCCCGACAAAACTAACACTCTACAAGACGCTCATCTTACCCATGCTGCTCAATGGCAATGGCAGCCTCTCTTGGGGTATTCGAAAGAAATATACTTCGGAAAATCTTCGGTCTTCTTTGTGTTGGCGATAATTACTACCACGGAATGACCCACGAGCTGTATGAGTTCTACGACGATGTGGATACAACATAGCTAAGGGCATCAATATTTAGCGCTTGCGCCGGCTGGGGCGCGTCGAGTATATGGATGCAGAAGCTGGCTAACAAAAAAGGTGCTAAGATGGCAAGCTAATGGACAACGACGTACCGCCCATACCACCGATGGAACGACCAAACCATACCTTGGATTGGTGTAACAAATTGAAGAAGGGGCGCGCAAAGCTGAGACGCCTGGCGAGACTTGTTTACAGTCGGCATTAATGCGGTAAGAGGTTGTGATCCTTGAGCAGACCATATATCATACATAAGTAAATAAGTAAGTAGCTCCCACATTTTAATACAATGGACACTTCATGGAGGTTTAATCATCATAATCGTACTCGTATCGCAATGGCAACAAATATTACACGCAATTTGAAATATTAATTCTATTAATCTACTTAAGGCAATGGCCAGTTATCTAATCGCTTTAAAATAGTTTCTCCAAAACAAAGAACGCCATAGCTATATTGTTAAAGATACTGGACATTTTCTTCTGCGGATCCTGAAATGAGATATCTGGCCATTGGTTAGAGTGTTTCCAGTTTGGATCGGTATATACACATCCACATATTCATTTTAACTATGGAACTTCATTAGTTAAAATTTGCTGTGGTCCAGTTACCCTTCAAAAATACTTATGTTTACAAAGAAGTTACAAACAAGAATTAAAAGTCAAGACATTCTTATTTTAGGTAGAGTAAAAAGTTCTCAATGTATTTTCAATTTATTTCGATAATAAAATTAACAAACACCAAATACGAAACTTTACGGGAGCCTTTTTAAGAAGCGTAACGTCTCATTTAAATTACCGTTCCGTATCATGACATCTGACCCACCAAAGATATCTGCGTACAACATTCCATACTTTTTACTCCACCTAATATATAACTTTCTCATTTTAGCTATCTAGTTAATAGTTGTCGGAATGTCTCGGCCGAATTGCCAAGTAAAAGTAATAAGAAAATTGGCTGTAACAACAATAAACAAGAAATGTTAAAAAAATATGCCTTAATACAATTATAAAACTATAACTGGACTTACCGCCTCAATGCGTCCATGGCACAAAAGTAATTATACCACCAACCCCGTCTTTGCTTTATTGCACAATGACCATCGGTAGAAAACCCAAAGTCTTTTATATATGAAAAATAATATTCACCGGGATCTCCTCTGCCATTTTCCAAAACATCTACAGCATACTTGGACCTCTCACCTCTGATAGCAAACTTATCATAGTAAAAGAATCGGTCCGACTCAAAATCAACACCAACTAGTAAAGCGTGAGGTGAAGTCTTTGTCATGACATGCAAGCGATCTAATCCAATAAAATAATCATTGTTCGCATTTCCAAAGCCATCTTGATATTCAGACCAGTTTTTTTCCAAGGTACCATTATCGCTGTGTTCATTTCGTAGTACTACGGTCCACGGATAGCAATCTTCTGGGTCTTCTGGTAAACACTTAGTCAGGCAATACACATTGAACGGCCGAAAGCCCGATAAATGTAATTCGTAAATGCCATCCTTATATCGAACGCCATTCTTTACCTTCGCCTCCGTACAATCACGTATGGCGGTTAGCTTGCGCTCAGCTTTCCTAAAATACTCGTACATGCATTAGCACATAATAAATATTATATTGAAATTAATGAAATAAAAATTTATACATAAATTATTTTGAGGAAAAATTCCTGACGAACTGGAAGATATTTTTTTTATTTGTTCCAAATGCCCTGAATGGGTTCTATTCAATGTATAGCAACCCGAGAGATTATCAAAAAGTATGCGTGGATTAGAGATAGACTAAAAAGTACGCTATGTTTGAACCCCTCATAACATCTTCTCTTTATTGCAGTTATAAGACTATCTTTGGTAGAACTGGGCATTAATACCAAAAGTAATATAAGCAAGCAAATTTTGATCTTCAAAGGTAATCAAAGTAAACATTATCCTGTTAGCTCCTATTGAGATCTTCACAGGAAAGAAGTGAGAATGTGCAGGGAACACAGTCTCAGTCAGTCAGACTTGTGGAGAACTGGATCCATGGCACGGGTTGACCACAAATAGTATATAGGGTTTTCTAATAACAGGTGTTATCTATCGATATCGAGAGATGATTAACGATTTTTTATGGCCGGAATTGGATGGTATTGATCTGGACAACGTTTATTTTTAACAAGACGGCGCTACATGCCACACAAGCAACGAAACCATTGATATTTTACGGGAAAAGTTTTCGGACCGAATTATCACTCGAAGAGGTGATCTCAATTGGCCACCGACATCTTATGATTTAACACCTTGTGACTTTTTTCTTTGGGGCCACGTGTAAGCGAAGGTCTACGCCAACAGCCTAGGGTCAATGCAAGACCTCAAAGGTGGAATTCGTGAGGCTATCGAGAACATAGAGCAGCCACTTTGCAATTCGGTTATGGAAAATTTCATGAATTGGATATTGTCCTGTAAGCGTGGTCGTGGCGGTCATTTGCCTGATGTTATTTTCCACCAATAACGGCATACCTTCCTCTTTATAATGAAATAAACATCCGATCATTTATATTAAAAAATATAATTTTTCTTTGTATATGAAAATAAGACCTCTGATTGGAAAACCCTTTACCAAAGGTAAACATATCCACATACTATATGAGCCCATAAAAAAGTCATCTCTATATTGGCTGGTACAAGATGACCCACGGTGCTGGAATAGCAAGAAGCAAACCAATGTGACTGGGAGATCAAGCGAGCATTTTCCATGCAGCAATATTAGGTAATTACCTTAAATAAATTTAGAAAGGGCATGCACAGAAATGAAAGAGTTATACATTCTGATGGACCTACAGTTTCAAGCCGAGTCCGGAGGTTTGCCATTGCCTGCCGAGGGGCGACCGCTATAAGAAAAATGTTTTTCTTAATTTTGATGTTTTCGACGAGATTCGAACCGACGTTCTCTCTGTGAATTCCGAATGGTAGTCACGCACCAACCCATTCGGCTACGGCGGCCGCCTTTCGATTATCAACTCCGTTTTTGGGTTCCCGTTCAGGTGAGCATCGAAGAGAGATGAGAATGAGAGAGCGAATGAATTGACTAAGGCGGTTGCTTGCCAGACGTTGATATTCCTAGTTGCCTATTTTATATGGTCTAAAAAATGTTCACTAAAGCAATTCGCGCCATACTCACTGTTGTTCCATAACGGCAGTAGACTGCAATTTTCTCTCGAGCTCGGCTAAACGCTTCCCATTTATTTCCATAAGAGTTTGTTCACTAAAAGAAAAACATAAAGATATGAAATTAATGACGAAACCATTTTAATACTCACAAATTCAAGTTTTTTTCTTTAATTTAAATTCAACTCAAATTTTGAATGAGTCACCAAGAATGAAAAAAACCAATTCATGAATAATAAATGTAGCCACGTGAACACTTAAAAAATTTCGACTCTTCTGGTTAAAATTATTCGGTACGCATAACAGAATGCCTTTAAGTGTTTTTTTTTTGACGTGATAACGTCTTATAATTCGATTTAACAGGCTGCACGCACGAAAAAATGTGTCGTTACCTTGCTCATTAGTGTTACCTTGCTCATTAGTGTTACCTTGCTCATTGCCGTTACTTTGCTCATTGCCATTACCTTGAATGAACTGCAAGCGAAAGCGCGGAACGAACGACAAAGAAAACGAACGGCAACGTTCGACATCTTGCACTCTCCTACTTAAGTGAGCGTATATGTGTATGTATATGCGCATATGTACATATATAAATTCACGTATTTGTCTTATTGATTATTATTAATTTGATTTACTTGAAGAATTTAAAATAAAACCAAGTTTGTTAATAATACCTGTTGTTTTAATGTTATTATTATTTTTTGACGTGATAACGTCTTATAATTCTATGTAGCCGGCTGCACGCACCAAAAAATGCGTTGTTATCTTGCTCATGCGTCGTTACCTTGCTTGAACAGCATTTTATGTTATGTTATGATATGTTATGTTATGTTATGTTATGTTATGCTATGTTATGTTATGTTATGTTATGTTATGTTATGTTAATGTTAATTCATTCTCTATATCCATACAAAATATCTATCAAACAAATAAAATTAAAATTTCTTTTGAAACATGCAACCATTCAATCAGTATTTTCTTATGACGTTATCACGTTAAACTATCGTTAGTAAACCGACTTTACAGACAACCTCTTTTTTTTTTTTAAATTATGCTTCATGCTGGATGAGCTTGATATTCTTACATGCTCGTTTAATATGCCAATTAAAACATTTTCTTTACATTTTCCAAACATTTTTTTCATACTCACTCTTGTTGAAGATTCGCAGTAGACTCCAATTTGCTCTCGAGTTCCGCTAAGCGCTTCTCATATTTTTCCATAACAATTTGGGCTCTAAAAACACAAAGGGACAATGTTGATGTCAAAACCATTCAAAATCGAGTTTAATTTTCCGATTCGAATTCAACACAATTTTTGAATGCGACTACATTATCCGGTAGTTAACATAGATAAGTATGTAACGGATCACCAATTTATGAATAATAAATACGAGATTTGTTAAAAAAGTAAGGTGAATTTTTAAATTTCGCGGACTATGTACATTCAACTTTTGATGATTATATTTTTTATGTTGGTACACTTGTCTCGAAGATATGTACCATCTTATTTTTTGAACAAACCACGTATGCCCACGTGTAGGCTTAAAGAAAACAATCTTTCTTCTTTTTTTTAGGAATGCTGTTTAAAACTGTTTTATGGTCGATGTTTAGCTCCTGAGCGATGCTATGAATACTAATATGCCGGTCAAATTCGGTTATTTCTGTAATTTTTTCGACATTATTGTCACTTCCTTTAACATCAAAATTGCCTGAACGGAATCGACGAAACCAAAAGTGCAAGTAATTGGTTGTTATAGTATCGGTACCATAAACATCATTCACAATTTTAGAATCCTGGCTTGCATTTTTACCTTTTTCAAAGTGAAACTGTAAAATATACCGAATTTTCTCTTTGTTGACTTCGATTGTTAACACCCTCTAACTTACAACTGAATGGACAAAAATAAAGCAGCAAATGTATTTTTTTAAGTGTGAAATGTCACTTGAACAACGAATATAAACTTAAAATTGTTTGATCGATGCTATACGAGATATCGATCACTACAGCCATTTACAGAGAAAATAATGGATTTCATTTTCCCCAGGCTAATATTTCGATATCATAATCCGTACGCTGAATGCCATTTAGTTGTAAAATTTCCAACCCAACTTTTCGATTCACTTATATATGCCGATCTCTGTCGGATAATTATAATGACCGAAAATATTCGAAATTTTTAAAAGTTTTTCAAATCGCAAATTATCGCAAATCAATCAGTGTCTTTCACTTCTTCTGTTCTTGAGCGAAATCAATAGCTTTCAAGTGCAAAACACTGTTCAAAAAGAGTCTCGAGTTAAAAGGCCCTTATGATACACCAAGTAAGCATTTTTGAGTTCTGAGATAAACGCTGCAGTCCAACTGTGTTACAATCACATCACACTCCACCCTTCTACTTCAATATTTTAACACCAATATGCTTAGTATCCGCAGCTTTAATAATAGCATCAATACTTATGTTATATTTGTTAAAAAGGTAACTAACCTTTGTAGAGCATCCTCCGTGTCTTTTTGCTGCCTTCGAATTGTTTCGACTGATTTTATTAAAGCTTCTATTTCATTTCCTGCATCTAAGTAAATTATTAAAGGAGGATCCAAACATCCTTTATCTTTAGAACACTCCTCGTTTACCTCGACGGCGCCAATTTTATTCGTGAGCCACAGGAGAAATACTTCCAAGTAGCACAGGCGCAGAATTTGTTTGTTCATTTCACAGCGTCGTCGGGTATCAGACTGTTTGCATAGTCTTGTCAACTACGAATAAGAAGAAATGCGAAGTCTTGGCATTAAAAATTCTCTTATCAGCAGGAATTTTTGTGCAGTTTGCGATGACCTTATTGTTATTTGTGAACAAAATATTTTTTATTTTTTGTAAAGTGAATGCACTGAAAGTTCTAAGAATACATTTTGTATTGCGACATAAAAAATATATATGTATGTATGTATGTGTAATGTAAAATATGCATGGACAAAAAGGTGTAAAAAGGTTTTAATAAATAATGGCCCGCAAATTAACTGTTTTATATAACAACATGATTATTTTTGTGGTAAATTAGAAAATTTGAAAAAAGAAAAACGGGCCTTCTCAACATTTAGGTATTTTTGGACTACGACACTCTTACAGAAAATGAGCCCCATATTTCAAAGCAGTAGTCTATGGTAATTCTGAGAAAAACTTTGAAGAGCTGCAGTTATGAATTAGTTACAAATTAATTCGACTAACCTGATGCGATTAGCATTTTTTCAACAGAATTTAGTGTGAGAAATAGGTTATGCTAACTGATATGGTAAACCAAAATGCTCTGAATGCACTTCTGCATTCACTTGACCCAATTTTCTAAGCGCTTTACCATTCAGAAGTGTATACCAGCAAAAGGAGCTGTTTAAAGGCTCCAGCAGTTTCTGCAGGATTTGAAAAATGTTAGCCTTGCGTTTTGTTTTTCAATTTTCGGGTGGAAAAAATTGTTGGGTGACAAATTAGGGTCGTACGATGGTTGACCCTTTAATTGGACCTTTTGAGGACTCAAAAGCTTTCTTGAGTGTGCCGATGTATGAGAGCTCGTATTGTGTTAATGAAGAATGGGTCTTCTTCGGTGGTTAGTTTTCCTGAATGCTCCGAAAACTTCTGGTAAATGAATCGTTATGTAGCACTCTGAATTGACTGTTTTCAGTTTATGTTGAGGTGCAGTTGTGGTAAGACCAGATTTTCCAAAAAACAAGCGACCATTCGACCATTTGCTTTAAGGTGTTTTTTCCACGAACAGCTTTTGTGGGATTAAGCTTGTCTTGGAACGCTCACACTGTCGATTGCTGTTTGTAGTGTGATGTTTCATATACCAAGGTGCATATTCTGTTACGATGTCACAAATGTACTTTGACCATCTCGTCCGAATTTCTTCAACACTTCTTTACACCAATCGACGTAAGTCCTTTGAGTAATTGCCAAATGATGTAGTATCTGATGAGAACAAATCTTCTTACCACCAAATGCTTATGCAATATTGGATGTAAGCTGATCCTACTAATGCCTAAGGATGTCTCTATCTCTGGATACGTCACATGACGATCTTGCGTTATGAATTGTCACTCTGCATCGATTGCTTTTGGCACATCAACCGTTTTTGGTCGGTATTCACGAAATTCATCCTGCAAGGATTGACGGCCATGTTGGAACTCGTTATACCAAATTTTCACAGTGGCTAAGTGTGGTGCTTCAATGTCAGAAGTCAAAATATGTTGTGCAATGCACTTCTCTCTCGGTAAGCCACCTCGAAAATAGTAATAGATCACGCAGAAAAATTGTAACGGTTAGTTCCATCTTTTGGGCGAGATGAATTTTTCAACTCACTGACAAAAGAACAAAGAAAGATTGTAAATGAAAACATAGTATGTAAGTTTCTGCTAAAAAAAGAACCAAACTTTTCAATAGAAGTATCGAATAACAGCTCATCACACTTAATGTTGCAAAGACGAACCTGTTAAAAGGCAACCTTCGTACATTTCAATGAAACTTGGTGCACATATAAGTTTATTACTCTTGGACCAAGGTAGGTCCGAACTGCTCATATAACGGTAATTTTCAAAGCAAAAATCGTGATATCTCGACTACAAATGCGGAAAATTACTCAAATGTGGCAAACACACAAAAGGAATACGACGGCTGTAAAATTTCGAGTAATTGGCGATGCCAGGTTGGCTACTTATAGATATTGCTAAGGTCGAATAAAAACCATGCCCATTTTTTATATGCTAAGACTAAGACAATAATAAGGGAACTGAGTTTGGATAAGGTAATGTAATGATTAGAGGGCACAAAAGACCATGTAGTCGATCTGCAAATTTCAAACTGAATGTAATCTAAATTTCCGTCCGACCGTCTGATGTTGTAAGCTGTAACTCTCATTGTCGATGAGTTTCTTTGATTCCAAAGCAGCCAGCCAAAATTATATGTTACTAAAATGAAAAATCAATTATCCAATTTATTTTCGAATTTTCGAATAACTTTTTTGCTCATATGTTTGCTCACAAATGCCAAATATGATTGACTTATGACGTCATTTGCACAAATTATAAATCTTCCGATAGAGTGATTAATTTTGTGCCACCTTCTAGAAAAAGCTTTTGTACCTGATATGTTTCATTTGAAGAAAAACGTTTATTTATTGAAGTAAGTAGTCAACAAAAACAAATTGTCTTTCAGACTAATACAGATGTTTTAACAAAAATAAATAAATAAAAAAATATTCTTAATCCTTAAAAAAAAATAGCAAATGCATTAGCAGTTTAAAGTAAGCATGTTTCGAAGGAGCATAGTCAATCCTTATAGGTTTGCAAACAGTATTGAATTCTATAAGAGTCCTCAAGACGGGTGCAGAGTTCTTACAAAGCCAATATGGAAAAGGTATAAATTACGAAGCGTTCTAGCCCTTACAATGCTGATATAGCATAAGATTTGAAAATTATACAATTAATATGGATAGTAAAAGTGAACTTTGGGTCAAAAGCGACTCCTAAGCCCGATATTTCGCTGACCGATCTCAAACAACTATTAGAGATAAAATAAGTTGCCTTCAGAGGAGGAAAACACTTGGCAAAAGTACAATAGTATGATGGCAATTCGAAACATTTCAAAAGTAGTTGATTGCTAGTATACCAAGAAAGAACTTTATCCAGCCCATTTTCGAGCATTTCTCAGTAGGACGAGTTTCTTACAAAAGAATGTATTTTAAGATCGTCAGCTGAAATTTTTTTATGCACACTCTTTTTGGGTGTTTGGCCGAGCTCCTCCTCCTATGTGTGGCATGCGTTTTGATGTTGTTTCATAAATGGAGGGACCTTTAGTTTTAAGCCGACTCCGAACAGCGGATATTTTTTATGATGTGCTTTTCATGGCAGAAATACACTCGGAGGTTTGCCATTGCATGCCGAGGGACAACCCCTATTAGAAAAACGCGTTTTTTTCTTTTTGATGTTTCATCGAGATTCGAAACAACGCTCTCTCTGGATTCCGAAAGGTAATCACGCACTAACCCATTCGGCTACGGCAGCCGCCGTATGCCATTTATAAACAAGAAAAATAGCAAAGTACTCCAAATACTATCTTAGGGGACTCCAGATGACTCGATAAACGAGTATGACTTATGATTGCCAAGAATACGATTCAATAGATAGGACTCCAAACAACGGTGAAATATGAAATGGAAGCCTACACATGTTAATTTCTTAACAAAATCAACTGGAGAGAATAAGAAAACTTAAAAATTGCTTACGCAAAATAACCGAAAGTCTATGGACATCTGTTTGTGAAGAGTTCTTTAGTGTAGCAATACCTTTGGCAATATCATCCGAAGGCAACAAAATAATAGTCCGGGTGCCAGGGGTCGATTTTGGACTGCGTTTTTATACCGTTAAATTCTTGACTTTACTTGTGATTTAGCGCAATTCCTCGCGCCGCCGAAATGTATGAACGCAATGATACATTCTTGCTTCGGCTGACGGTCTTCCCACCGCTATAAACGCAACTGATAATCATTATTATACTTTCATATGTGTCCAAAATTATGTAAAAAAATTTCAATCGGCATAAAGTAGTTTTACTTTTTAATTTATTTTACAAGTTCGCCTGTTCAGCTGACCTTTTTCCCCCCTCTATCGCGCAGCTGACTATTTTTTTTATTCTACTAAATGTCAACAATACAAAAAAAAATTCAGCCGGTATTAAATGAGTTGTTAAAAATTTGTTTTCGACACGTTTCGTAGCATCCCACGCACGTACCCACCGCTACTGGGCCAGGTGACGGTTGGTTTCGTCATCCATTGGATGGTGTCTGCCTTCAGTATTAAAATCAGTCAGCATGAAATGATGAGGTCAAAATGACCCCTGGCTCCCGGACTGTAAAGCCAAAGACGAATTCGCATCATACAGACTGAGGAATGAAAGTGGATTTAAAAAAAGCGGCGAAGAGGTTAGCCGCTTCATTAGCAGAGTTCACGCTTTTATCATTGAAAAATAACGCAGATGGAATGCTAGAGCACTTTTTTTTAGATTTTATGAAACTTATTTTTTTTCGCCCTTTTTGATATTTATTTACTGATATATATGTACTCGAATTATGTAGATATGTAGCTTAATTATCGCAATTATGTTTTAACGTTATTTTGACTTCTATTCAATAAAAGAGCGTTAACCCATTCAATTATTCCTACATATATCAATCATTTCGTCACATTGCCAATGTGTGTTGTTTTGACATTTAACCAGATCTTCTGTTGTTTGATATGACTTTGATACAAGCTTCTTTACACGCTTGGTCAACCAAATTGAGTGTGACGTGCAACATTCTTGTCATTCGACATTATTTTTTTCTGCTCTTTTCGCCAAATTACCAAGTAAGCTGAGAAACACGCAACCAAAACAAATAATAGGCGCTACAGCTTTTATTATTTTTTTTTTCAATTAATATCACACATTCAACAGCTTTTAGTGTTTGATTCCCAGATTAAGATGAAACACAAAATCAATTTTTTTGGTCACTAAATTTATTATCTCTCTTCTCTTTTTTTTTTAAATAAATTAATGTAAAGTTAATGATTGAAATTAAATGTGAAAAGCAATGATGAAGCACTTTTGAATAAAATTAATTAAAATTTTACTTCTTCTTGAACTGCCTATCAGTTGATGAATGCTGCGGTCACATTTATTAATTTAAGTACAAACATACACTCGTACTACATTTAAATGAACCTGCCGGTTTTTTTTCTAACTGCATGAGAACTATCGATATCGATAACTACGGTTTGACAGCTGAGAATGGAAACTGTGTTGACATTTCTGTTCAGTTAGGTTTGGCATTGTGGAAATTTACTTTGAAAAAGAAAATCTGTTCGCTAAGTTCTTAAAGCACTGGCGGTGTCATCGGTCTTTATTTGTCTAATGAAGAAGCAGCCACCGTTACGATGAATGGCGGGCGTTATCGAACCATTTTGATTGAATTTTTGTTAGTCAGCTAAACATCCAAAACATTTGATACTAACAAGATGGCACAACTTGGCACACATCACACTCAACAATCGATTTATTGCAAAATCAATTTGGTGATAAGTTTTTTTCCAGAAGAGGTCCTGTTCACTGGCCCCCTTGCTCGTGCGATTTAACGCCTCTGTATTACTTCGTATGGGGATATGTTAAGTCATTGGTTTATGCCGGCAAACCAGCAACTATTGAAACAATGAAAACCAATATTCAAGCCACCATTGACGTTATATGTCGAGATTTACAGGAAATATGTAGTAGTTAACAATTGGATTCATCGAATGGGCCATGTAATAGCGGGTATATGTCGGATATTATATTTAAAAAAATTAATGCCATGAAATTATCTCATCATCACCATAGCAATTACAACTCATGGTGAGCCAGTGCTTCTTTCCGAATAGTGCGCCATACGACTCGGGTTATTGCGTCGTAATCCCGCTGTCATCCATCCTGAGTAGGTATCCAAATAATATCAACTGCTGAGAGGCCCACATTATTTTGATCTGATAGCAGCTGTTCATTCTTATCAATAAATTATCTACAAGACTATAGCAAAAAAAAGCTTATTTCGATAATATTTATCTTTTGTATTATTATTTTAAACTCTCAAGCCCTTAAAAACCACCCGGTACATAACTACATAAATTAAAAATTTAAACCTACAAATTTGGACAAGTCTTTAATATAGCTTGAAATCACTTCTTTATCTGGGGCAGTGTGAATGAGTTCTCCAATCGTTCTCAGTCCGCTCCTTTTCCAAATATTTCTGAGTCAGAACATCTGCTTCCGTTTCCTTTAACACCGTAGCCAATTGGGTTGGTGCACGACTACCATGCAGTAGTCGAAGCCTAGATTTAATAAATGGATAGATTCATATTAATTATTTATTGACTTTGCAATACATGAAATAAAACAACTAATGGAAAGGGATACTTCTTCTTCTTCTAGATTGGTGCCATAACCGCTTACGCGATATTGGCCGAGTTTCACCAAGCGCGCTAGTGGGCGCGTGGCGCTAATGGGGCACACCAAGTGAAGCCAAGTCCTTCTCCACTTGATCTCTGCTACCACCTGCTGGTAACGCATCGAATACTTTTAGAGTCGGAGCGTTTGTATCCAGTCGGATATATCTATGTCACCGTAAAGCTCATTGTTGTATCTTCTACCATACTTGCCGTCACCAACGAGCAAAGGTCCCAAAATCTTCCGCAGAATCTTTCTTTCAAACACTCCAAGTGCCGCCTCATCGGATATTGCCATCTTTCAAGCGAGAGAGACTTACAGAGTGTTAGTTTGGTTCGTCGGGAGAGATCTTTACTATGGTATTTAATTGTTTACTTAGCCCAAAGAAGTACTTGTTGGCAGGAAATATTCTCTGTTGGATTTCAAGGCTGCAGGATGCTTCCATATGTAGAAGTCCTCGCATGTGGGTAAAGTCTCACATCGCCAATCACTTGGAAGCGGCCAAGTCTCCTGTATCCTCTGTGTGGCTTCCGAAAATCCGTTCGATAGCGGGCTAATGTGAGAAGGCGAATCAACCCAGTATATCTGGTTGTACGTTGGGTTTGGGACCCGTAAAAATTGGCCACATAAAACCTACATAATTATAAATATTCATATTACAAAATCAAGGCAACTAGCAGCAGAGGATATCGGCCTGACAGAAAGTGTTTGATTGCAGAAGTGCCGTAATTTATTTACTGTTATTAATTTATTGTGAAGGGAAATATAATATGTGGGAGAAATTAAAGTAGTTTTTTTACCTTATTTTCTCTTCCCGAAATACGAGGGTTGCTATTTATATTGTGTATATTTTGAGTCTAATAATAAAAAATGAATCAGTCGGTAAGCATTAAATACACGTGGACTCATTTTTCGTCACATATTATTATCTTATATATGTCTTTTTAAGTATAACATTTCCGTAGACCAACTGACAGAGAAACTTTTTGAACTTTTGCGAGATTATGTGCGATTCAATGATGACGAATCTTACGGCGCTGAATTACATCCACGACTAAACTCATTTTTTCAGCGTTTCACAGTAGTTTCATTGCCAAAAATGGCATTAAATTTATCAATGTGCTTTTGCTTTGACAATCTACATCGAAAATCGTAATAAGCAACGAAAAGCCGAACTGTTTCAAATTTTATTCTGACATATAAACTTGAAGTATCTGCGAGCGTCACAAATCGCGTTCAAATGATAAATTATGTGGCGCAAAATTAATCCCCCATCGGAAGATTTACAATTTTTGCAAATGGTGTCATACGTCCATCATATTTGACACTTGTGAACTGGGCAGCTGCAGATTACAAACAAACAAGACTTGTTTAACAAGTAATGATCAAAATAGTGATTTCAAAAGTAAAGGTCAAAATAGTGATTTCTATCACTTAAAATAGTTTTTTTTAATTAATAAAAAAGGAATTCAAAAACAAAATTAGATGATTATTTTTACCCCAACTTGTATTTAATTTATTTTTTTAATTATTTATTTGTCTTTGAATGGATACATTCTGACAGATTATGTTAAGCTAATGTACAACAGTATAGTAATTACTAAGAAAAAATGATGTAAAATCAGCACTAGAAGAATTGAAAAACCAATTTAAATCTGCACATGCCCTAGAAATCGGAGCATTCACCCCGAAATTGGTTCTCGAGAAGCCAATTTTAAAGGTTCGTACTGGCGGAGTTTCTTATTAGGAATATTAAATTGAATTTTACTTAAAAGGGAAAGACAATTAATAGTTCCAGAAATGATATGAATAATAAACAAGCACGATAGAATAGATCGCCTGCACAATAGAATAGAACACTGGCACAATAACGTCGAAACATATGTCCGGCATGTGAAGGCACCCCGCACGACGCTAACCACCTTTTCACATGCCCTCTAAAACCGACTCATCTAACACCCCTCTTCCTCTGGACCCAACCCGTCGAAATAGCATGTTTCGTGGGTCTACCTTTAGATGAGCTAGACGAAGACGACCGGTGATATGCCCTACCCTAGCGGGGCTTCTATTACTGTTAACAAACAAACAAGATCGCCTGCTATTAAGTGGTTTTAAGTCAATCAATAAACATCGAGAGTGTTACGATGGTAAAGGTTCAGTAAAGTTTAAAGATCGAAGCGTTAAACGAAGAAACCCTTTCTGAACTCTCTCAATCCGATTGGAGAGACCTATTTGGTACGGTCTTCAAATAACAATTTCGGCGTAGGTAAACACTTCGAAATGCGGAATGCTGCTGAAGTGAGAGTCCGTGGCCGGACATAAATTCGGGTCATCCCAGTAACGTAGAACCGACTGCCTTGGGAACGTCAGACTTTTCAATGGAAATCTCAGCTAGCACCTAAGAGCACTCAAGTTTACCAAGCCTCCCAACGTAAATAGAGGCCCCGTATTTTTATTTGCAAATGTAGAGCAATCAAAGTGGCAGCAGCGGCACTTGTCGTAGCGTTACTTTGTTTTTATACTTACATATATTATGGCTATTTTATTTGTATTTATTTCTCTGTCCACTTGAGACTTTATTCAACTTTTGCTTTGTAATTGACAAGGTCAATTATTTGTATGTGTAGCCAGCCTAGTAATTCGTAATAAATTTAGACTATAAAGTAGGCTAGGAATTGACAGTTAACAAGCAGTAACTGGTTGTCAGGCAAAAGCAAAGACAAATAAAAAAACAAAAAAGAAAGAAAAGCAATACACGCGCAACCAAGACTTCAAATAAAAATGTCATGTCCAACGCATGCGCAGACTACCAGCCAATCAACTAAACGCGCCGAACTGCCTAATTTTTTGTGAGAAATCGTGCGTACGGCCATTCACGCCTTCCACTTAATTTTCAAACGCCAATTGAAAAGACACCACCAACATTTCTCTGTCTAAAAGTGGTCGATTGTACGAAAAAAATCCGAAACGAATAAAAAGCAGTTAAACAAATAAAAATTACATTTATTCGCAAGTTTAAACCAGCGCGCCTTGAAAATTTCTAAAATTAAGCAAATAACTCTGGGGCTAAAATCTAATGGGGCTTTCCATAGGGGCGCACTAATTTTATAGTTAGGTACTTAAGTAAATACCAATAAACGCATTCTTAAATATTATATTTTCTGTGATTTGGTAACTGTCACTCAAAATTTATATTCGGAAGTCATTGAATTTGATCGAAACTTTTCTGATCGCGCTCTGCAAAAATTATGTTATGACCCTTTTGAGAACCCCTATAGCGAACTTTTTATTTTTGTTTTGTTATTGACGAATGAAACAAGATTTGTTGCTTGGCAAACAAATATCAGAGCAGGATTTCAAGAACCAATAACACTTCGTAAATAAAAAGTAGTCGGAAAAGCAATAAGTGTGATATTAAGAAATTAAATATAAAAAATAGCTGTAGCATAAAACCTGTAAACGTGAAATACTTCAACACGGCTTATGTTCAAAAATCCATTCTAAATACACTAAAAATCATTTAACAAATATTTACCAATATCACTGAAATTCCATCCATGCTCATAGATATTTGCACTTGCTAAGCTGACATTAAGCACAGCTGCCGCTGTTGCTGTCAGCGCGAGAATTAGATTGATAGTGCGAGTAATGTTAAACTGAGTACGGTTGTGCTTTGTCGGCGCGCATGCGTACTACGCAATTTTTATGCATGAACCACTAGGTAAAATGTGAGCGAAACATTCCAACGGATTACTCGCCTATGCGCTTTAAGTAATTTTTTTAGTGCACTTATTTATAGATTTATTGAAAGTTTTATATGTCGACGATTAGGTACTTGCCGTGGCATAGTGCTAAACTTTTAAGAGCTCGAAAATTTAGGGTATTTTCAGGAATTTTTTTACAATAAAAAAATGAAAAACGGTACTTACATTTTTTAGGCTTTTTATTTAACTTCTTTTACCTACAAAAATGAATTTTTTTTTATTTTAATAATTTAAAAAATGGCGCTGAAGCTGACCCTCCCGAAAAATTGGACCTGGACAGTGTTGCCCATTTTGGCTCTTCTATTTATCTGAAACACAAAAACCAAAAAAATTATTACTCAGTATGACTGTAGCTATGCCCCGATTAGAATAAAAAACTAGTTTAAAAAATGCGCTGTTTTGAATTAGACACCCTAAAAATCGGGTTTTTTCAGTTTTTAATAGAAAAATACGAAATAATTGAAATAATAATATGATTCTAGTACGGGCGATAGCCATTGATCTTGTGAACAACATATTAAAATTTCAGACGATTTAGTTGAATAGTTGTTTTTTGAAAACACCAGGCCGAAAAAGTAGTTTTGATATACTTGAGTGGATAGAGTGAGAGTGGATAATGCGACCATTGATGCCGTCGCGTGTCGAATCTGCACACAGCGTGGGACTCAAGGGTCATTACGTCAAGAGAACGATAACTGTATAAAGCTTTGCAGCGTGCAGGTTGTAATTCAATTTGAACTGGTAAACCGACTTACTATCCAACTGATACAAAGAAAATTCCGGATTTAATTGGTTTTTCATCTCCCAATTGTAACAGGTTTCGATTTGAGCTCTCGAATCGCTCACTGGTACACTGCTAGTAATATCGCAAGATACAGCACAAAACTAAAGGGAACAATGCTGGTCAATGCTTTCACCAACTGGAAATACTTTTAAATTCACTACTAGCGAGCAGCTCGATGACGCAGTGCTTCATTTTACGCAACAACTTTAGGGAACAGTGCATCCACACCAAAACAGACATCTGATGAGAAAAAGTCCACATGAGAAAAATCCACCCTTTAGCAGAAAATTATTAGCAGAAAAACGGAAACCACGGAAATGCTGGCAATAAACCAGATCCACAATGATTGGACTTAGAAAAAATAAACAATCAAAACAACGCATTCAATCGATTTTTGTCTGGGCTCACAGCTGGTAAAAGCACAGAGTATTCCTTGTGGAGAGCGACTAAATTTTTCAATAGACTAATTCAACAGCACAGCGCTCCTGTTAAAATTGACGAGAGGAACTAGAATAAGACAAGCGAGCAAAAGATTCTGGAAAAAAATTTTGCCCCTTATTATGACACTGATGAAGTAAAGCCCATTGGAAACTGCCCTGAGTACGATGAATTTATTATTTCAGTTACACCAGAAGCACAAATTATTTCCCAGGAAAACTCAGAAAAGGTGGAGCTCCATTTCTGCATGTGCAATTTCGAAAACCCCAGTACAATATACGAAGGACTCAGAAAGTCCTTTGGCCTCCTCGCCATTCAATTTCCAAACTTATAGCTGTGTTTACCGGTCACTGGACGATCGGCACACACGCAGAAAAGCTAGGGTTGCCATTTAACCCCCATTGTTATTTATTTAGTTGCTTTTAAATATGAACCGGAATCATTGTGATTTAAACGTATGTACCTTTGCTTTGTCCTATTTTTTCAATAACTGGCGAATTTTTTAAAAATCATTGAAAGTTTTTGTACTTTTGAAAATGCTAGGTTCGGTTTTGGTTTCAGTTGAATATTGATACAATTTGATGAATTTGGGTAGGTTTGGCTTCGACCTCAAAATTTGATATTTGGTCATTCAACAATTCAAGCCGTGACTTAGTGATGATTGTGGTAGTTATAATGAAAAAAAAATATGAAAGAGAGGATAAGATGATCAGGGAAAGGATAACAAATCTTTATTAAAAAGAGGTTGTCTGTAAAGTCGGTTTACTGACGATAGTTTAACGTGACAGCGTCATAAGAAAATATTGATGGAATGGTTGCAATTTTCAAAACAAAATTTTAATTTAATTTGTTTGATAGATATTTTGTATGGAGAGGAGGAGGTAAATGGAATTGCAATGGAATAGGTCAAGTTACATTTACACAAACGTGAAAAATGACGAAACATTTATCAAATTCATGAAATATATCTTCAATTTCGATTGTGCATTAGAGGTTAATAAGTCAACAACACTAAGAGGCACCATCATCGATTTGACTTTCTCAAGACACATTACACTTGAAACACTCCCTTTCATTTCCTACTTTTTCTATCATCGTCCTATTCTCAACAGAGAATTGGTTTATTACCATGCACACAGGAAGAAGGCATATGCAAATACAAGTATGTGAATTTATATACAAATGCGCACATACATACATATATTTGCTCATTCAAGTAGGACAGAGCCAGATGTCGAACGTTGCCGAACGCGGGGACCGATTGTGCTCTTTGTCGTTCGTTCCGCGCTCTCGCTTGCAGTTCAAGCATATTAGCTTACATTTGCTTGCGTACGGAATAGATTCGTATATTTGATATGTCCATATGACTTGTATGCATCTTTACATATAGATTTGTTCTTTTTGAAAATTGCGCGAAATTGTATATGTATATGCATGTTTATATACATATATTAGTATACAACATGTCTTATAAGGTATATGGTAAATATTACCATCCATACATTTTTTCCTTCACATATAATAAAAAAATTAATAATAATAACATTAAAACAACAGGTATTATTAACAAACTTGGTTTTATTTTAAATTCTTCAAGTGAATCAAATTAATAATAATCAACATATGCAAATACAAATACGTGAATTTATATATGTACATATGCGGATATACATACATATATACGCTCACTTAAGGGGTAACACCACTGTAGAAATTTCAAAAAATTGATTTTATTTTTATAAGCTTAAAAAATTCTTTGAACCTTTTAAAATACAGAACAAAAAGTTTTATACGTTACCGAAGTTTATTTCATAAATATTTTAAGCTTTTAACCAAGCGTTAGTGACTGCTACCTAACGACTTCTCCAAATTTCCAAACTTTAAACGCGTTTTTCTCAAAACACGTTTTCTGAAATTGGCACGCAGCATAACTCAAACAATTTTAAATATTTTTAATCAGGTTTTTCACTACGTCTGTATAATAACCTTCTTAAGAGAAGAGCGTAGGGGATTTTCGATAGATTAATTTAAACGATTGTTATAATTATTTAAGTGCCGTTTTTTTAGTCTAAAATAGAGTTTTTTCCTTCAAATGCTTCCCAATTCCACAAAAATAAATAGTTTTTAAATCCCCTACGTGTTTCTCTAGCTATTCTTATCTAGATTAAGAAAAATAATGTTTCTTTGTTCCAGATTAAAATTTGCACCCTCTGTGCTGCGTGCCGCGGAGCTCCTTCAAGAGAAACCACATTACAAAAATGTCTCCAATGCCGCCATTTCGTAAAATTTTTCGATCAAACTTTTTAGTTTTGTATTTTAGTATATAAGTAATAACTTCCCAAATCAGAGTGATTGTTTTCCCTTTCCTTCTATACAAAAAAAATCTTTAAAAATCGTGCTTATTTTACGCGTGTACAGTGGTGTTACCCCTTAAGTAGAAGAGGGCAAGATGTCGAACGTTGCCGTTCGTTTGCTTTGTTCGTTCCGCGTTTTCGCTTGCAGTTCATTCAAGGTAACGGCAATGAGCAAGGTAACGACAAATGAGCGAGGTAACGACAAATGAGAAAGGTAACACTAATGAGCAAGGTAACGACACATTTTTTCGTGCGTGCAGCCCGCTAAATCGAATTATAAGACGTTATCACGTCAAAAAAATGAACCAGTATTACATTTTTAGAACTACAGAATTTAAAAAGTCTTTGTTCTTCATCGCATAAATTTGTTTAACATATCTAAATAGTTTTAAATACTTGTTACTTGTCACATACTTTGATCAAAAAGTTCTTAAAATATATCATATTTACAAAACTCAAAATTCAAGTTTGTACCTCAAAAGTGATATTGCTTTGAACGACCTCAACTGCAACGCACTTATGCCCAACTGTTGCGGCGGTTTTTTCTGCTTTTAAAGGCACTTAAGTTCACAATTAAATCCGTTGAAAAAAAACTAAAATTTATTTAATGCAATCATTTATTTAGATAGAGAGTTGACATCCGAGTTGACTGACGAACAATACGTAAGAGAGATAAAGAATAATGAAAATGCAAATATGTATAGCGATGAAAAAGGATATATCGATGTTGTTGAAGTGAACTCAACAAGAGGTATATCGATGTTGTCGAAATGAACCCAACACCAACTTTGATCCAGCTCTATTTTCTCTATTTTCGGTATAGCCATTAGAACTGTCTTCGATTTTTGCGTTATTTCCTTTCGGCTGTTAAAATACCGTAGTGGTTCCCGGTAGTGGTTTTTTGACTCGAACAGAAAGAAATTACAGGGAGCCATGTCAGATGAGTTTGATGGCTGTTCGGTATTTGAATGTTATTCATTTCGTTCTTGGTCAAAAAGTAACGGTTAATTATGGCACTGTGCGTTATCTTGGTGCAAAATCCACAAGTTATCTTCCCACAAATCCTTTCCTTTTTGGCGAATTGCTTCACGTAAACTATGCCGTACGCCCAAATAGTAGGCCTTACTAATTGTCTCACCTTCTGGCAAAAATAAAGATTCATGGTTTACAATACCGTTATTGTCCATGAAAACCACGGGCATCGCTTTCTTTTTTCTTCTTGTTATTGATTCATTCGGAACGCTCCATGTTGATGAATGTTAGGTCGGATTCATCCTATAAAATCATGAATTTAGTGATATCAAAGCGCTCCCTCCTTTGGGTTCAATTTTGCAGCAGCCCAAATCATTAACTACAATGTCTTGAACAAATGCATAAGCAACGTTGAAGTCCTCTGCCAGATCTCTGATTGTTATTTATTGGTTTGCTGTTAGTAATTAAGTTTTCTTTCACTTTGCTGATGCTTTCATCAGTTTTCGATATCGACAGCCTGCCACTACGTTCTCTCTACCTCGATGGACTCACGATCTCTTCTGTAGCATTCATGTCACTCGTAAACGGCTATCGGCTATTTTCTTCAGAGTATCATTACCGAAACAGTTTCCCAATATTTCTAAAATTTTCGCTTCATTGAATTCATTTTTAACGCAAAATTTGCTCGTTTGTAAAAGTTCAAATCAATTTTTAAAACTGCAAAAAATCAAAAACACGTGCAGAGGTAGACTTACTCAAGACGTCGTAACTTTCACAAATATCAAGCAACGGCAATACAATATTGGTAGGTTTTTTGTTACAACCTCTGTAACAAAAAAAAAAGAGCAGAACTCAAATCTGTTGACTTAGAGCGTCTCCTGGCAGTTGCTCCCGGATCTTTTTGATCAAGGTGGTATTCACGTGTGTATGTATTATGTGTATTTAGCATGCGCGACTCCACATATTTAGGCAAACATATACACTTTCAAAAAAATAACAAACACTTATACTCAGCATCCTATTCCTCTTATGGCGCATAGCAGCGCATAGCATTTTAGAATGTTACAGCCATAAATAATGCACTAAACGAGTTCATTAAAATAAACGAGCTACAACGTGCCAACTAATTGGTGCATCTATATAAGTACACTATTGTATACATATTTATTCCTACATACATAGGTACATACATACATACATATGTACATACATGTTTACAAGTGTTGCAATTAAATTCTGCTGTGCAGAATAAATTGACATGAATGTGCATGCAAAAGTGAATCTTCTTTTGATTATCTGTTCATCTACATGCCAATTGAATGCAGTTTAATTGTTTGCTGTAATTTTTAATCAAGTTTCCCTTCACTTTGGAAGTGTACAAAAATTGCCAATAAAAGTATAATCGACAAAATTTGCGATAAATATCTTCATTCACCTGCACGCCAACGAAAATCTGAACAAAATCTAAAAAAAATGTTTCCACTTCTGCTTTTATTCTTTTTACTTGCCTTTTTGTAATAATGATTTATACCGCTTTAGTTGGAATTTTGAGGCGTCATGAATTTGTATTTTCGATTGCGAATCTGCCTTTGTACGCTTCTTCATATTTTGGTATTAGTTTTAGGTAATGCAACTCAAAATGCAATGTTAGTTACAGCTGTGGGCACTAAAATGGCACTTTTTCGGAGACATAAAACATTCCGCGTTTGGCAAGGCTATACGGTTGCCCTAAAAGGTGCGCGCTTGCTCAGCAGAGTACGAACGTCAATTGGAGAGAGACGCAGAGGATAAAGATACAGTAAAGGAATTGTACGGCGGCGATTTAAGAATTGCGAATAGAAACTCGCTGCCCGCTTACAAGAAACTTCAGCAGTCCACTTATGCCACAGATTTGGTTTTTGAAGCAGACCATCTACAGTGGACGCGACCATGTTGGTAAAGCAGATAGCAAAGGAGGTGAGTAGTGGAGTTAGATGGAAAGGCGGTATTAAGAGTACTGCTTGATGATTACTTAAAAACGCATTCCATGCGACAAAATGGAGGAAAATTGCCAAAACTCTCCGCAGTTTTGAAATTACATCGAACTTTAGAAAAATTATTAAAAGCTCCTTGGAAGATAGAGTGCTGATGTACTTAGTACTGCCATAAGTTCTGTTACAAGTTAAGTGCGTTATACATATGAAATCATATATTTTTTTTAATGAAGGTACTTTTATTTCATCATCCGAGGCTTTGTACATCTTTTCATTTCGGGGGTTTTTAAAGTGGCGGGTCCTAAACGCACCGCACAACCAGCTATCCCGGGATGCTTCACCTTCTCACGTTAGCTCAATCCCGAACGGGTGTTCGTAAGCTACCCATAGGATACTTGGGCTAATCCCGAAAGTTGTGAGCTGCTTGAACCATATGCAGAAGAATTGTCCTGGCCACTCCCAAGGGAATGGCGATCATATGGAACCATCCTCTCATCACGCCCGTCCTAACGTATGGCGCAGAAGCGTGGACGATGACAACATCCGATGAAGCGCCGCTTGGAGTGTTTTAGAGAAAGGTTCTGCGCAAGATTTTTGGACATCGCAGGCGATGGAACCATGAGCTGTATGAGCTTTACGACGACATAGACATAGCGCAGCGAATAAAGACCCAGCTACGTTGGCTGGGTCATGTCGTCCGAATGGTTATAAACGCTCCGGCTCTGAAAGTATTCGATGCGGTACCAGCTGGTGGTAGCAGAGTAAGAGTAAGCAAGGCCTCCTTTGCGTTGGAAAGATCAGGTGGAGAAGGACATGGCTTCACTTGGTGTGTCCAATTGGCGCCGGTTAGCGCGAGAAAGAAATGACTGGCGCGATTTGTTAAACTCCGCCAATATCACGTAAGCGGTTATCGCGCCAATTAAGAAGAAGGAGAAGTGTTATTTAATCATGAATTAAAGAAACATTTTTTTTTAATTTCCATTCGAGATGATCACAATTTTCTTTTACGCAACCCTTCCAACGATTAGGCCTTTTAACTATTGCCGCACGCACTATTTCCATATATATTGAAGTCGCTGCTCGAACCAAAGATTCGTTGAGACTCTCCTAATTTCTGTGAGGTCTTTGACACGCCTTGTTCTCTAATTCTAACTACAAACTTTAGTGGCTATGAACCCAGGAATATTGTTTTTTAGCCACTGCAAGTTGGTTTTTGCCTTATGTGCTGGAGC
This sequence comes from Anastrepha fraterculus, assembly GCA_037575425.1. Classification (NCBI taxonomy): domain Eukaryota; kingdom Metazoa; phylum Arthropoda; class Insecta; order Diptera; family Tephritidae; genus Anastrepha; species Anastrepha fraterculus. Next base: position 86,421 of record JAYXIM010036147.1, on the reverse strand, counting down.
GCAATCTTGCTGGAAGATCCAAAGCTCTCCACTGAGGAGAGTACTCCTGAACTGCTTAACCACGCTTTCTAAGACATCCTCCTGGTACACTTTAGCCCCTTTTTCGCAGAAATGAAGAGATGTATGCCTTTACAAGACACTCCCCACCAGTCCATTACAGAGGAACCCTTGGAACAAAATTTTTTGCTTTTTTGGTAGTTTTAGATAGATTTTGGCGTGGATTATTTTGGTTGTATATTACTAAAAACTTGTTCGGCTCTAAGAGTATGTACCGCGTTCCGAACTACATCAGAGGAAGCAATATCTGCCCAGTACATATTTTGGTGAGGGAGATGGCTGAATGCTCAAACAATAAGATGAGTTGTCAAGCAGTGAAAAAGGGTTGTTGGCAGAAATGGCAATGGCGGAATTCACTGTACGAAAATTGGACCTATCGCTTTATTCGTTATGTATGAAGTTTCCTAGACAGACGACATGGGCAAGTGAATTTCAACCTTACCCAAATATTGACAGGACCCGGTTGCTTCAAATTTTAATTACATAAATTCGGACATGACGACGACCCATACTGCACCTTCTGTACAAATGACATTATTGAAATCGCAGAACATTCTTATTTCGTCTACCCGCAGTTTGAAACCAAAAGGGTTGGCTTGAGCAATAAGGTGGCCAAGTCACTTAAGGTTAAGAACCTGGTAGATATTATGTTTGAGTCAAAAGGAAACTGTTCCACTGTTTGCAATGTAACAAGTAAAATCATCACAAAGTTGCGTTGCGCAGAGCGTCTCCACAAATTTTCGTGGAAAGGCAATAGTCTGCTCTACCACCGCGAAACAATACCTTACGTTTATTCCACGGGCAAAGGGAAATGGGGTGGCAAATCCCACACTTCAGCTTTCAATACTTTGTGCCACTTCTACAACAGAAACAAAAAAAGGCCCTCTAAGCCCCCTCCCTTAACACCCCTCTCCTTTGGGACTCAACTCGTCGCCATAACATGTTTCTTCCGCCTTTCGGTTATTAAATGAAATAGAGCATGACAGCCGTTGACTACACCGCACTGAAATAGCTTGATGAACTGCCACAACAACAACAAAGAATTTAGTAACGCGCAATTGCATACGCTTCTGTCTGTGGCGGCTGTGCTTGACTATTTGAATTCGTAAGCGTGAAACTTAAAATCCAACTGTAGAATTCTCCGTAATATTGTTCTGGAAATCCTCAATTGGCCAGAACGACGACGAGTTGGGCCAGATGGATCAATATTGCAAAGGGATGGCAACACCTTGCCGCACAGCTTCCACATTATCTTCTGTACGAATAGTTCGATGAGCACATCGATCACTAACCACTGTTCAGGGTAAAAGTTGTAGAGCCGATCTTAAATTAAAATATTGGCGATAATTTTGCTGCGTCAAAACCATTGACTGTTGACAAGAATAAAAAGAGTCGCCCGTTTCAGTACCTTATGGTAAACTGCATGTAAAGGTTATAAATTTCCAAGAAGCCAAAAGAAAAAACATATAAAATAAATTAAAAAAAATTGATTCGCGTTTACATTTTTTCTTCTTCTTCAAGGCTGACATCATTATCGACGTTAATGTTGGTTCCTAGATTGTGGAAGTCTCTTACAACTTTGAAAACATTACTGTCAACAGTGATGGAGGATGACTCCATATGTACGGAAAGCCCCTCATCGCCACTCACATGGGAGTTCGGGATTCTTCTGCATATGGTCCCAGCAGCTCTCAATTTCCGGACTCTTCGCTTTCGAACACCTGAAAGTTAATGTGAGAAGGCAAAGCAACCGAGGATAGCTGGTTGTGCGCTGGGTTTTCGATCCGGCACGTAAAATTTTGGTTGCTGGTCACAGTCGCATAACGGTAAACTATTGGATTAATGAGCTAGCTAGTTAGGCATGCTCAAGAGACTTTTACCACGAAATTAGCGGAATATAATTCCCTTGAGAACCTATTACCTGTTCCTGGAAAGATGGATTTTACATCAACTTGGTGTACGCTGGGTTAGTACGCAAACGTGCATAGTAGCGAGATCCTTTTGACCATGGGTAGAGAGATTCTAAGGCTGCAGCTTTCGAATTTTGTAGGCACCCTCATCGGGCATTGTGTTTTTAAGTACCCATGTTTCAAGTCCTTTCTGCAGAAGCTGTTTAGAGGATGAAGTTCAAACACCTTAGCTACACCTGTGGATATAACAGGTTTAAAGATCACACACTTGATGAATTTTTTGACTAGTTTCATGCGGTTAACGCAATTGTAATTAGCCACCGTTTGGTCGTCATTATCCTCTAATCCAAAATCTTTTCTTCCATTGTCCCACTGTTCGGTACTTCTCCTTCTGCTTTCCTCTGCATGGTATCACAATGGACGAATTGGTTTACGTGGCTAAGTCCATCCTAGTACATAGGGTATGTGCGAACACTAATAACTTTGCACAAAATGATGCGAATTTTAAGAGGCCTTTTCTGAATAAGCTTCAAAAAGGAAAAAATTCATACGTTAATTATCATCAAATTGGTTGCAGGAAATCAAAAACGTATCAATTGGTTAAACAATTTTTTGTTTGCAGTTTAACTCTGAACTTATTAATTATTTTCTATTCTTAAAAAAATTTTGAAAATTTTGTAAAAGAGTTGCTTTTACCCTTTATAAAAAAAACAAATTAAATAAAAATAAAAATTGGCTTGTATGTTCATTGTATCCGAAATGTATTAAACGCCAATGAGTAGGAGGCAAAGCAATGATGAAAAAACGTACGCTCTCTGATTTTATCTGCATATTTGTTGCGTTGCTTTTTTACTTTTTCTATTTTCGTATTCGTCGCTGGAACATTTCTTTTTTTTATTTTGTTTAGCTCTATAAGTTAATTTGAACAGGGTTACCATGTACTATGCACTAAAAAGTATTTTACTAAAAATATTAACCAAATATAATCAAGCGTTAAAGAAGTTAATAGTTATGCACGGCGTGCATTGCTCCGGTTCAAATTAAAAAATTGCTGATAAAGTATGCCCTGCATCTAAGAAAAAGAGAAAAAGCGCAAAAAGGTTTGAGTTTGGAAAGTTTTTTTCTTTTTAATTTTGAAATTGCAAATACCAAAATTCTCAACTTTTTGTAGGCGATTGGAGTAAATATAAAGAAATTTAAACCTTCATATTGTAAGACACTGTCCTTAACAAATTCTAATAGATAATACATAAGTATGTATCATTGGGGCCGATTCAATAGTAGAGAAACGTTGTATCAAGGTTTTTTTTAAGAGTTTGAGAACTTAAAATGATAATGAGTCAAACCACGTCAAGTGGGCCCCGAATTTTCCATCAAACTCCCGATTTTAAAATCAAATGCATTTTTGGATAGAGAATTTGTCACATAATAATTGCTGTGAATAGTTTTTTTTTATTTCGCTTTTTGTAAAATCAATATCTCAGAAACTACAATTGATAATTTGATGAAATTTATTTTGGTTACCGAAAAATGTTTACTCTACCGATTTAACGTCCAAAGACTGTGTATTTGTAGAAACAATAATTTTTAACAATAATTTTTATGAAAAATCGCAATTATTTTTGCGTTCTTCACGCTCTAAATGGACAATATTACAGTCAGATTAAGCGCGCAACGCTCACCTTTAATAATCTGTAAAAAAAACTTTGTTCATCCAATCCGTTCTGAAGATATCGAATTTTTTGTCAAACTGTGTAAAGTTTTGATGCGCAGTATAGTCTGGTGCAACGCGACGCGCTTCACAGTTGGCCTTGTATTGTCCCATGAGATCATGCGCTAAAACGTATAGCACTTAAAAAAGACATAAAAAAGGATTAAAGATTCAAAAATGAGATGTTTCATTACTAGAATTTTTATTACATACATCCATATCTCCATGAAAACATACAAAATTTAATTAGTAATAATACTCTCGAAACAAGATGTGTCCTCGGAAAAGATTTTACTTCGAATCTTTTTGTTACTTGCAGGTTCGAAGTGATGAAATTTCCGCGTTTTTTTGATAGCTATTGCCTCATTGAAGCGTTTGGAAATTTTTTTTCATGTGCATGATGATCTTTTTGCGAACAAAAAACAAAATCTATCGATTTAAACGCATATTTGGCCCACTCGAAAAGAACATTAGCATCGTGAATATGATTTCCAACAACGCGCTGCATACTTGCTTTTTGGGCTAGCCTTTAACTGCTCCGCCGACCCCATCGCACGCTCCCTTGCCATGGGAAGTCGCGAAGAAATTCCATTCGGCTTCGATTCCGAAATCTTTTTTGTGGTAATAAAAATAAAGGTTCAAAAAGTTAGATTTATTCTTGTACTGCGATGCAGCTCCATCAGAAAAATAAGAGAACTTTTTTATATTTCTGGATCCAAATTTGCTTTTAAGATATTTAACAAGTCTTGTGTTGAATAAGTGAACTGAACCTGTATCGTGGGTCAGTTTTTCAGAAATGACGGCAAGGCTTAAATGATGCTGTTTACTATCGATACAATAGTAAATTACATACGGGTGAATGATCACTTGTTTCACGCATTTGTTTCGATGTTACCTAGTCTGGTGCCGTTGTTAAAATTGAATTTTCTTATTTGTATTTTTTTTCTCACGTAAAGCAGACTTTATATTCTCCACAAATGCTGAATTCAATTTTTTTCCTTGTTGAATATTTACTCTCGCTGTATTTTTTTTTTCGTTGATGATTTCTGCTATTATCTCTTTGACATTCATATCACTTAATTTTGAAAAACGTCGTTTTTTTATTGGCGGTTCACCAAGTTACTGTAAAATAATGTTCACCTTTTCTAATTTTAGGTCATTCTGAATTTCCTGGATTTCAAAATTAGCTTCACTATCCGAACATTCTTCTGCATCAGAAGAAACTTCAGACTCATCGTTTTCTGCTCCTTGGTCAGCACTAGAAAAAATTAATCAAAATTTTCTGTCACAAATTTTGGGAACAAATTGACTTTATTTGCCTAAATAATAACTATTCAATGCACAATATATGTATATAAATATCAAGATTATACCCACTGTGGACTTGGACGTATATACGCTGCACTTTCAATAGCAATTCCATCTCTATATATCTTCATACGACATGATTTGCAAACTTATTTACCGATATATTGATTGAATTTTACATCCCAGTGAGCGGTTATTTGGAATAAATTATGACGTACGCAATTATGACCTTTTTCCCCCAACGGATTGCAACACTCATTAGGTCGAACCATTTTCATAACAATACATAATAATTATTTTCTAACCTGAAAGCATAGACAACATACTAGGAATCACAACACACTGACACTAGAAGTTGCGGCGACTGTACGACTCTGCAAAGCCATGTTCATGCAAGTTCGTTTTCGTGCGTAGTACCTCGACTGACAAAAAATTCGATATCTTCAGAACGGATTGGATGAACAAAGTTTTTTTACATATTATTAAAGGTGAGCGTTGTGCGCTTAATCTGACTGTAATATTGTCCATTTAGAGCGTGAAGAACGCAAAAATAATTGCGATTTTTCATAAAAATTATTGTTAAAAATTATTGTTTCTACAAATACACAGTCTTTGGACGTTAAATCGGTAGAGTAAACATTTTTCGGTAACCAAAATAAATTTCATCAAATTATCAATTGTAGTTTCTGAGATATTGATTTTACAAGAATATCATGCAAAAAAATGCAATTGTTAATAACATAAACAAAACGCGAAATAAAAAAAAACTATTCACAGCAATTATTATGTGACAAATTCTCTATCCAAAAATGCATTTGATTTTAAAATCGGGAGTTTGATGGAAAATTCGGGGCCCACTTGACGTGGTTTGACTCAATACAAAATATTTAATACTGAATAAACCGATTGTTAATCGCACTATATGGCAAGCAGATCTATCTTGTTGGCACCAAATGGCGTCGATATTTAGCTGACTAATTTTTGGAAACAAAAATGCAGTTTAAAATTTATTAAATCGACAATGCATAATTAGGGGTGCAGGAACATTTTAAAAAGGAGTTCGAAACAAAGTGCCGAAAGTTTTGGCTTATTAAGAACGTTTCGGTTCCAACAAGATAACGGCCCAAAACACACAGCTGAGATCATTAAGATTTGGCTCTAGAACGATAGATCATATACCCCATACTCGCTCGATCTCAATCCTACTACGAGTATATTGATCATCTGTAGACTCTGTGGGTAAAACGAATTCGAGCGCTTGCAGTAACAAGTAAAGGCTTTGCGTAGTGTTATGCAGGCAGAATTGGCTGAGGAATCAGGGAAGTTAGTAAACTCAATTCCAAATAGTCCTAAAACAACGCAGCTATCCAACAAAATATTACTTTTCACTTTCGTTTTTTACAACTTTTTCCGTATGTTTTAAAACTGAAAGCAGACTTTTTGATCGCTCTACTGAATGCCACTGCAATTACTTACCGTTATGTAAAAATGATGTGAGAAAATAAATAAAATATGTCTTGAACTTATAATTTAAGGGCTATGTGTTTAAATTTTAGCCCAACATAAAGTAAGAGGTGTTATTTTGATATTCAAAGAAAAATGCTATTTTTAATTAACTACATCATCTTTACCCACAAGTGCCATGAGGACATTTACCAGATTAGGAATTGGACACACTATCATAACACCCCACTTACAGTCAGGGGATAGTCCTTCCAAATGCCCTCTTTGTGACCACACCGTCACTATGAAACATTTGCTTACTCTCTGCCCGATCCTGCACAATTCATCAGTCAGCTATGACAACATTGATATCATAAAACTGCTTAAAACACCCTCGGATGAAGACATTATGACAATATACAACTTGTTAAAATATATTTAAGATACTAACACTTACACCTACACTTAGCAAATACAGCAGGTTCTGTTTTTATGCGGTAGATACGTTCCGCAAGAAACAGCATAAAAAAAAACAGCATAAAAAAAGCTACTAGTTCTATAGTAAAACTATAGATACGTTTCAAATGCTAAAACCGCATAAATCTGAAATAATCGCATAAAAAAGGGCACTAGTCCCATATTATTACTATAGATACGTTCCATAGACCGCATGAATCTGAAATAATTAAATAAAATCACATAAACAAAATATTGTATTTTTGAAAATTATATCTTTATATATCTTCCATACTTGTAGGGTTAGCATTTCTGATGTAATCTATGATGAGTTTTTGCTTAGCTGGTTTAGAATCTTGTTTATATGTACAATTCCCGATAGGTCGACATGCATTTTGTAATTTAAAAAAAAAACCGCACTATTTCAAAACCGCATAAAAAAAAGCCGCATAAAAACAGAACCTACTGTATATCGTACTCATATGTAACTTTAATTAAAATACGTTTTGATACTTATGTAATAAAAAATAAAATAGTTTTGTTATATAAATTTAATAAAATAAAATAAAAAATTGCTGTATGTTACATCAATAAAATTTGTGTACTTCAAACTAAAGACTTAAGGCACGAACTGGATTAACACTTAGGCATATCTATTCATATGTACTCGACTACGAATTGTTGCATAGTTATAGGCAACACTGTATTATCTTGTACGTATGTAAAAGTTTGACAGCCAGTGTGGGAAATGTGCAAGTTGAGTGACTCTGTATTACTTTCAGGTAGTAACAAGAATGCACAAATTTTAGAAGCAAATTTGAAACGAATATTTAATTTAACATCAATGAAAAAATATGCAGAATCCAGATGTGTAGTCTTGATGTTGCTGTTCAAATTGGTGGTGGATGAGAAGTGTAATATGAAGAAAAATGTGTAAGATTAAAATAATAAAGCGTTCGATTATAATTGGCGTTTGAGTGTATACTCTGAACTTTTGTTTAGTTGTGTGCAAGCGAAGAAAAGAGAATTATCAATTTGCATCAATTAATTTTACTTTTATATATTACATAATTGGCACGTACACCCTTTTTGGGTGTTTGGCCGAGCTCCTCCTACTATTTGTGGTGTGCGTCTTGATGTTGTTCCACAAATGAAGGGACGTAAAGTTTTAAGCCGACTCCGAACGGCAGATATTTATAAGGAGCTTGTGGAGAAATGCACTCGGTGGCTTGCCATTGCCTGCCGAGGGGCGACCGCTATTAGAAAAAACGTTTTCTTAATTTTTGGTCTTTCAACGAGGTTCGAACCTACGATCTCTCTGTATTCCGAATGGTTGTCACGCACCAACCCATTCGACTACGGCGGCCTATATTTACCAAAAATTCGTATAAAAACGCTCTTAATTGTAGTTTTACTATCTTCTCTCTCTTTTCTCAATGTATTGCTCACAACAACTTCTAAGTCTTCCAGGAGATGCTATTAATTAAACATAACCACGAAATTTGCCAGTAGTGCCATCTCACTGACTTTGCATGGACTTTTCAAATAACACCCGTGTTTCACAAAAAAATCTATTCATATGATTGTATATCTCTATCTCAAATACTTTCCTACAAATCCACATAAATCTTTCACGGAGCTGAGATTTAAAGAGAGGGTCTTTTGTAGAGGGTAAGGAATTGTGTTATTCAGATCACAAAGCAGCAACTATCTCACAACAAGGAATGTATGTTAAGAACCACGAGCAAAAGCAAATTCATGAAGAGCAGCGACTACGGATAAGTGTAGATGTCATCTTTGTCATTAGACAACTGCTACATTGAAAGGGTTGATCGGTTTGCGCGCCTGGGTAGTTTGATTACAAATAATAGTGGCGACGACGAAGACGTTACTACCCGAATTGTTAAGACCAAAGCTGCGATTAGTATGCTGCGCAATATATGGCGGTCAGGTCAGATCATACAAAAAAACTGAGCTGTGAATATTCAACTCTGATGTGAAGTCAGTGTTATATTATGGTTCGGAATCCCGAAAATGTTCAAAATCTATAGCTTATAAGATCCAAGTCTTTGTAAAGAAGTGCTTGTGGCAGTTTCTAAAAATATGGTGACCTGCTCGCTCGGAGAGCGCTGAGATCGAGCCAATTAAGTATGTGCAAGTAATGCATTAAATAAACAGAAATGGCAATGGATAGGACACACACTTTACAAAGGGAACAGCTATATTGCTAAAGAAGCACCTAGGTGGAACCCGCAAAGGTCGCGTGGGACAGGTTCTTAATTGGCGCGATAACCGCTTACGCGATTTTGGCCGAGTTTAACAAAGCACGCTAGTCGTTTGTTTCTCGTGCTAACCGGCGCCAGTTGGACACACCAAGTGAAGTCAAGTTCTTCTCCACCTGATCTTTCCAACGCAAGGGAGGCCTTCCTCTTCCTCTGCTACCAACAGCTGGTACCGCGTTCAAAGCCATTCGGACGACATGACCCAGCCAATGTATCCGCTGGATCTTTATCCGTTGTGCTTTGTCTATGTCGTCGTAAAGCTCATACAGCTCATCGTTCCATCGCCTGCGATGTCGAGCGATTAAGTTCTGCGGTTCGTACGATGCTCTCCAACATCAGGTTAAAGAAGTCACACGACAGCGAGTCACACTGTCTGAAACCTCGTTTGGTATCAAACGGCTCGGAGAGGTCCTTCCCAATTCTGACGGCGCTGCTGGTGTTGAGTAATGTCATCTTGCAAAGCCATATTATTTTTATGGAGATACCAAATTCAGACATAGCGGCATACAAGTAACTCCTTTCCGTACTGTCGAATGCAGCTTTGAAATCGACGAAAAGATGGTGTTTGTCGATTCTCCTTTCATGGTTCTTTTCCAAGATTTGGCGTATTGTGAAAATTTGGTCGATGATAGACTTTCCAGGTCTAAAGCCACACTGATAAGGTCCAATCGGTTGGTGGCGGTGTGCTTCAGCCTTTCACACAATACGCTCGCTAGAACCTTATAGGCGATATTAAGAAGACTAATCCCGCGGTAATTGGCACAGATTGCTGGATCGCCCTTCTTATGAATTGGGCAGAGCACACTTTGTTGTTCGGCTTTGTTGTTCTTTTGCCGCGTTATCGCCATTCACACCTCGTCATGGTCGGGTAGCGGAACGTCAATTCCGTCGTCGACGATTGGGGTATCGGGATCTTCACGTTCTCTGTGACAAGCAATGTCGGACAGTTAATTAAATCATTAATAAAATCATACATTTTAGTTTGGGGAAAAATAAATCCATAATTTTTGCGAAAAATTTCTGCGCAAATGGTTTACAACTGTTTTCTTGTCGATCTTTAGCTCCTGGGTGATACTACGACTACTAGCATGCCGGTCAACTTTGATGATTATGTCTGTGATTTTATCGGCATTTTCGTCATTTTCTTTAACAATAAGAAATGCCTGAATGGAATCGATCAAAACAAAATAGCACGTAATTCACTGTTACAGTATCGGCACCATAACAATTTCAGCGAACGGGCTTGCATTAAAAAATATCTGCCGTTCGGTAGGTCCCTCCATTTGTGGAACAACGCACACCACAAATAGGAAGAGAAGCTCGGCCAAATACCCAAAAAGGTGTACGCGCCAATTATATATATATAATATAAACATTAAAGATTGAATGGTCTGCCTATTCGAAAATCTATAAAGTTATGAAGTTACGTTGGACTCGCTCAATTATGTCAGCATGTGAGTTTAGGAATGGATTCCAGATTGTTGAAGCATACTCCAAATTTTAACGAACTGAAGAGTAAAATAAATAATTTATTATTTGTAAAGTTACACATAATTAATAAATCTGAGCTAATGCTTGTAGTAATGTCATATAACAGCATAATTTTTCAAATACGATTCGAATTACGAACATCACAAACTATAATAAACTCAATTCGCATTACTTCCTATTGAAAGAAAATCTTAATTGTGTACATATCTACATTCAAAATGCTTGAAATGCTTACTTTAATTTATAATAAATATTTTTTCTTAAATAAATACTAAATGAGCATAATTCAGTAATCAATATCACATTTTAAAACCAACTTAAAAATTATCTGGTAAGTTTTGTGCTGCTAAATCCACTATCGGTTTGCTATCTGCGCTGTAATTGCTGGGAAACAAACGCGTCACCTCCTCCAGCGTTAATTTGGATGGCAAAGACATCGCACGTTGTGGCACACCAAACGCTCGTAAATGATAAATGAAATACTCATACAAATACATGCGCCAAGGATTTGTATAATGGAAGGCAATCGAGTAATTGGAACAGCAATTCAAGCCCTAAAAATGCAATTATAATATTTTGATAAAAAATTTTATTAATTCATTCATGGGCGTATATTGCAATGCCGGTTTACAGGTAACTTACACTTTCAACTGTGTGCGGAGTCATTGTGAGTAGCCATTCGGATATTTCAGTTGCATTGTCTGTGTTCATGTAGGTGTTTAGGTCAAGTGGCATAAATTTTGGTTTATTATCGGTGCTCAAGGCGAAACGTGCATCGGCAAGATGTACGCCAACATTTTGCAAGCAAACACCCATGTAAAAATCCTCAATGCCAAATTTTTGTGCACGCGGGCAGATGGAGGTGTTGTAAAATGCTGTAGTCATAAAGCGTCGCAGGGCTTCTTTGCTAAGCACGTAAGCAGCGCCACCAGACATGTACGGCTGTTGAATAAAAAGAAAAATGATTGATTGATAATTTTGAAATTGCATAATAATTATAACTAAATATTTTATATTTTATTTAAAAGGTCTTAAATTGACAGATTCACGGCAGTTTTTGTTTATCAGACGTTTTTTCATAACAAAAATGCACTCAGAAGTTTGTTATTCGCTTGTGAGGAGCCACCGCACAACTTTTTTTATAAATTGATATTTCATACACACAGTGGGCATTGGATGCGGTATGAACCTCATGGTGAACTGTGGAACTGTGTGAGTCACCTTAATCCAACCGTTTGTGGATGCTGCTAGACTGACAGCCCTTGGCCATTTATACATATCTACATACCATCACCTGAATTGCGAAAGGCTGTGAATAATAAAAAATCCAAAATTTACCTTTTGATTGATTACAAGTATAATGCAATTTATCCAAAAATAATATTAAAAAAAATTAATTAATTTCTTAAGAGGCAATTCGTCTTTAGTATTTTAAGGAAAATTTGCCAAATATTGGTTTATTTTCCAAACTACTCTCATTTTATAATGTTCTTAGCTTCCTCTGTAACTTTTTTTCATTACGGCTTTTTACATTTCAGGTGATGTCATATGTTTTGGTAGTGTAGACTCAACTATCGTTGATCAATTCTAAATTCGACTCATATGCATGATTATTTTCACCGAACAAGTTAGCAATTTTACGATATGTTGTTCTTAAAGATCGACCATTTTCATAATAAGTTTCAATAATTTTAGCGTTTTGTTCTATTTGTCTACTTGACAAATGTTATAGATGACATAAAAAAGGTACCGTCTAGAAATTATTTGCTACTTTATTATATACAAAATGGAGCAAAATTAATCACCGTATTAGAAGATTAATTAACATTATTGAACTAGACAGCTGCTGTATACAAACATACCAGCAATGGAGCGAGTAAAGGTCAAAGTATGGACCGTCTTATCGTCTAACGGGCATGATTTTTATGTCAGTAAATGGCTATCAATGTCAGAACCGCCTGTGATTCAAAAAGAAATTTTTACTTGCACCACTCTTGAAATGTTCATAAAAATTGCCGACAGAACATGGCATATATGAAATGTTAATGTATACGCCATGATCAAAAACTACCGGGAAGGTGATGCTGACTGTTTTCTTCGATTGTCAAGGCGTAGTGCGCCATGAATACCTTCCATCGGGCCAGACAGTCAATAAAGAATATTATTTATCCGTTTTGAAGCATTTGAGAGATACTGTACGTCACACACGGCTGGAAGTGTGGGCAAACAATTCTTGGATTTTGCGTGATGATAACACGTCATCGCATCGAGCCCCAATTGAGCTGGATTATTTAACAAATCACCAAGTAAATACCTTCGTGCAAGCTCCGTATTCCCCTGATATGGCCTCGCGCGACTTCTTTTTTTCCCAAGTTGAAGTTACCACTTCGAGGAAGGAGATTTCACTCGATAGAGGAGATCAAAGAGAATGCGACACAGGAGCTGAAGGCCATCCCTTTGTTTGCCTACCAGGCGTGCATGGAGGACTGGGTTAAACGTTGACACACGTGTGTTACTTCAGACGGGTCATATTTTGCTGGAGATAAAGTAAATTTGCCAGAAATTTAACTCTGTTTTGTTTTATTTAAACATTCCCGGTACTTTATGATCATAGGGTAAGTACATATATATCTATGTTAAGTATTTGTGTGGCGTAAATCCTTATTAGAATAACTGGTTATACAAACATGCATTCATAGCTGTGTATAGCAGTTACTTTTGAATGAAACTAATTGGCGAAGCGTGCAGGAGAGCAGAATAACAGTGAATTAAAGAATAAAGAGTGAGAAGGTTCGCCAATAAATGTTTGACATAGCTAAGCAGTAAATACTTAACACGTATATCTCGTGTTTTTTAAGTTGAATGGTAAGCACTTATCACGCAATTGTCGATATCTATGTAGCATTAAGTGTAAAATAGAAATAAGAAGTGATTGTGATAATAAAATTGAGACCAAACTAAAGAAATTACAAAATAGCATAAAATAAAATACCATGACAAAAGATAATATAACGTAACAAAACATAATATAACATAAGGGAACATAGCGTAACATAATACAGGCGGCCGCCGTAGCCGAATGGGTTGGTGCGAGTCTACCATTCAGAATTCAGGGAGACGTAGGTCCGAATCTCGGTGAAACAGTAAAGTGAAGAAAAACATTTTTCTAATAGCGGTCGTCCCTCGGCAGGCAATGGCAAACCTCCGAGTGTATTTCTGCCCTGAAAAAGCTACTCATAAAAAATATCTGCCGTTCGGAGTCGGCTGTAGGTCCCTCAATTTGTGGAACAACGTCATGATGAACGTCACAAATAGGAGGAGGAGCTCGGCCAAACACCCAAAAAGGGTGTACGCGCTAATTATATACAAAGGTATATATATACTGTAGGTCCCTCCATTTGTGGAACAACACCAAGACGCACACCACAAATAGGAGGAGGAGCTCGGCCAAACACCTAACAGAAGTGTACGCGCCAATTATTTATTTATATATATATATATATACATATACATATATAACATAATATAACATAACAAAATAATCCCAAAATTTTGGTGTAGCCTTCGACAGTTTGCTCTCCTTCTCTGCGCATACAACCGCTATTGTCACTTAAGTCAACCGCTATTGTCACTTGGGGCAAAGACAAAGAAATGTTGCTATCAACGTTTAAGGCAATTGGCCGGCCGGTTCTAAACTATGATGCGCCTGTTTTGGCGCCGTTTTATCAAAACACTGCCATTCGGACCCACTTCAACATCTACACGACGAGGCTCAGATTTTCCCCCTCGACAAGCAGTTACTGTTAGGGTGCTACCGTAAGTCCCACCCATGCAGACACCTGCTTGATCCTGAGCCGCCTCCCAGACACGTCCTCAATTACGCCGACGACATCCAGGACAAAATAGACCGACAATTACTGGACCAGACAGACAATAAACGCCATTCATCGGGAGACACTTACCACCTTTTTAAGCTCCCGACCCCCGATTGCCCGAATGCCGACATACTAAACATATGTATGGCATGTGTAGACACCCCGCACGACACTAACCACCTTTTCACATGCCCGTCAAACCCACTCATCTAATACCCCTCTCCCTCTGGACCCAACCTGTCGAAACAGGAAGTTTCGTGGGCCTACCGTTAGATGAGCTAGATGAAGGCGACCGGTGATTTACACTTCACTGCCAGGGCAAAGTATACTGCTACAACAACAACAATTCATAACATAATGTAGCATAATATAACACAACAAAATATAACCTAACATAATATAACATAAACTAACAAAAAATAACCTGAAATTAAAACATAACACCTCAAGAACTGAGCACTTTTTATATACGACTATATTTAAAAAAATCCAGTAAATTTGTTTTCCGTTTATTCTTTCGGCCAATTTTTGCCCAGCCCAACGAAAACAAAGGTCGTGGTCAGTTAATTGTCGTGTTTAATTTAAATAATCACAACATAATATTCGAAAATTATTTATGAAAGACTTTGAGGCGCATGATGTGGTATGTATGTATGTATTACATGTAATCGCCGGTAATGAGTTAATTTTTACGCTTTGGCTTCACGGCAGCTGAAGCTAAACTTGATTAACGCAATTAAAAGAGAAGCCAAGATTTATCTACCACAGAAGTGAAAATAGTGGGCCGCTACTGCTGACTTGCAGGCAAAAACAAAAAACTTGTAGTAGACATAAATAAATAATTATTTTCTACAGTTTTTCAAATTTATTCGTCATCTAATAGCCTTAGCTGATGTTGTGAAATGTTGATAAGATTTAAAAAATTAATTATTGGCCTTAGTTTTGGAAGTCTCGTAAAATAGTACGATGTACGTATGTAAATAATAAAATAAAATATATGTATTATAACAAAAGTACGCACTTTACCTGAACTTTTTTATTAAGACTTCTTTTTTTAATTTATGAAATATCCTTGATTTAGATTTAACTTGTTTGTGCTGTCATTCGAGACAGCTAAAAAATATTAGTTTTACAATGGTCATAGAGCTTTTATTCAGATAAGCAATACATTTGCATTACATTTTTTATGCGAGTACGAGTATTATACAGAAATTGCTTAGGATTAGCGAGTCAAAAGATTACAATTATGAAAATAACTTCAGATCACTGATTTTAAGTTCTCACTCATTTTTGTCAGATTCCTTGAATCAAAAGATTTTTATTGAATCGAACCAATTAGTTTGTTAAATATTTATTCACTCATAACGAAAAGTAGCAAAATAATAAAATGGTATTTTGACTTACATTGCTTATACTATGGTGAAAAGGTGTGGCCGACATCGGACCGTTAATCGGCCCTCAGCGATGCTAAAGGAATCAGCTGATTTTCTGACGTAATCGGGGTTTTGACAGCGGTTAGTTTACGATAAGGTCGGCAAAAACTGAGATTGTGTTGGTGATATACGACAAAATCAACACAAACAACGCTCATTTTAATTGGTTACCGTCTGAACAACGACTGGTTGGACCAGAGTAAAGATCTGATTATGCATACTTCGCACAACTTCGTATAAATTTTAATCAGTCTGATAAAAATCTGTTAAATGCGGTTTGCATATGTCTGATTACCCGGAAATTAGCACAATTTACGAGAAATTATAATACTAGTCTGTTGAATTTAGATTTTGCTGAAGTTTTGTTAAGTGGCATTTCAAACACAGTGATATCAATAGCAGTATTTTTTCATTATTATACTAAAAACGTAATAATAAAGGATGGTAAAATTTCAAGGGCAGATGTTGAATGTGAACCACACCTAAATGTCTAGCTTTTTTCTACATTTCATTTGACATATTTCAATTTCAGACTAACTCAATTTGAACGATATGAAAAGATATACAATCAAGCAACGCGTTAAAGTTATCGCGCACTTCATCTTCAGTGATGAGGCACATTTTCACATCAGTGGATTCGTCAATAAACAGAATTGCCGCATTTGGGCGAATGGGAATCCGAGAGTGATTGCCGAAAAACCAATGCACCCACAAAGAGTGACTGTTTGGTGCGGTTTATGGACCGGCGGCATCATTGGGCCGTATTTTTTCCAAAATGAGGCCGGTCAGGCAGTTACTGTGAATAGTGTTCGCTATCGTGAGATGATAGCGAACTTTTTATGGCCCGAATTGGAAGATATGGATGTGGACGATATGTGGTTTCAACAGGACGGTGCCACTTGTCACACAGCTAACGAAACAATGGCTCTTTTGCGCGAAAAATTTGATGGCCGAATAATCTCACGTCGCGGCGATGTCAATTGGCCGCCAAGATCATGTGATTTGATACCGTTGGACTTCTTTCTTTGGGGTTATTTGAAAGAAAAGGTGTACGTCGATAAGCCAGCAATAATTCAAGAGCTAAAGGATGAGATAATTCGGCACATTAACGGCATAGAACCTCAATTATGCCTCAGCGTCATCGAAAATTTGGGCCATCGGATGGAGGGGTGCCGCCGAGGCCAATATTTTATTCTATACGTAATTGAGCCATACCAATATTATCATAATAAAGAGAAATGAGAATAATTTCCTAAAAAAATTGTAGTTTATTCAAAATCAATACCGGCCCTTGAAACTTAACCACCTTTATAATTATATTAATATTGTATAAGAAAATTGTAAATATAATATGGTTAATGCTTTAAGTAAAACTGATTTCTATATACATATAATTGTATGCGATACTAAATCAGTCAATCAGAAGTCAAAGGTTAGGTTAGGTTAGCCATATCTAAGACAAGACACTCGAAAGCAAGAAGGCCCATTGCGATATCTGCATTTGATTTACATCCCCTAACTAAGTTGCTTACACCACTTAGGTATTTTTAAGAAGGTAACTAGTCCCTCCAGGGTGACTAAAATAATCCCCAGGATGTTTGGCTCGGCTTCTTTGAAGTGCAGGACATTAACAGAGGAGGTGTTGTAGCCACTCAATTTCTTTTTCACCTTTACAACTCCTGCAGAAATCATTGTAAGGTACACCCATTCTACTGGTTAAGGAACCAATAGTGCAATCACCCGTTATAACACCTGTGAGGACGCTGGTAGTTTATCTGTTGAATCCAAGCTGATATTTTGTCCTTTTAAGATTCAGTTTTGGAGACCCAACCTTTAATAGCCAAAGACCACCTTCTATTGGTTTCCACGATTACGTTCAAGTAAATCGCAATATACACTTCGTTTAGAGGAACGCTTATGTCCTCTACCACTCGTTGAAGGTCAAGTTTAGAGCCTTTCCTAGTACATGCATCCGCTCTTTCATTTCCCTCTCCTCCAGAGTAGCCGGGAAGCCAACAAAGTGTAGTGTTGTGTTGTTGGATAAGTGAGAGGAACCTCCTATATTCCTTAACATATCTCGAGTGGGTGCGCTGGAGTTTAGTCCATCAGTCTTTTCGATTTTGCTTCTTAGTCTATAGCGCAGATCTCTACTTGGAATACGCTATACCAGTCTCGGAGTCTAAAGGAGCAATTTAAAAATAATTGTTCCGAGTACCCTACCGAACTACTGTCATTGTCCATTTTTGAGCCGTCAGTATGGTGACCACTATCATCTGATATGACTCTGACCTGCCAATCCTTTTTGTCGTGTATTCGTGTTTTATACTCTCTTTTCAGATCTATCTTGGGGAACCGTGATCCACAGATAGTAGAACTTATGCATGACCGTGCTGGTTTTCTTTTAGCATGCCTGCTGCATTAATCGTGGAAACAGATTTGACCGCTATCCTTTTAACATATATAACAATATGTGGAATATCTAGGATCACTTCCAGCGCCATCTGAGGCGTCGATCGGGGCGCACCTGTTATTCCTACACAAACTAATTGTTGAACTTTAATGAGATTATTTAGGTAGGATTGTGTCTGCACCGCCTCCCACCATACGTCCATAAGTCAAAATGTGTTTGATGATCGTGTTGTACACCCAGTGGTTTATATACGCTTTCAGACTCCATTTTTTGCCAAATTTCCTCTTACAGATAAAGAGGGCATTACAAGCTTTCTTTATCCTTTCCTCGGTGTTCCTTTTCCAAGAAAGATTTCAAAGTCATAAGAAGTTATGCAAAGTTATGGGAAGTTGTGCGAAATATGCAGAATCAGACCTTTACTCAAACGATTTTGCTTCGCATGACCAAACCTTGAAATCTATCATCTTTGGTTAACACTACACATTCCTAATTCAATGTGCAAATTGTCTCACTTGTTCTTTAAAACTACAGTCGCGCTGCCAATGGTAACGCTTTATCAATATTTTTATTACTTTTTCGTAACCCGAATAAGAATTGCCACAATTTATAAAAAATGCCCTAAGTTACTTTCCAAGAAGTATTAATCCCTGAACTAATTCCGCCTATACCCTAGTAGGAATGAGGCAGCTCCTGAAATATGAAACGGCTTTTCTAAAAAATATATGCAGATAAATCAAATTTATATACATATATACACCCTTTTATGGGGTGTTTGTTCGTGCTCCTACTCTTATTTATGATGTGCGTATTGATGTGTTCCACAAATGGGGAGGCCCCCCAGTTTTAAGCTGACTCCGAAGGCAGATAGTTTTTTATGATGAGCTTCTTCGAGACAAAAATGCACTCGGAGGTTTGCCATTGCCTGTCACTGTTAGAAGAAACATTTTTATCATTTGATGTTTCGTACTCGAGGTTTCGAACCCGTGCACTGCCGAATGGTAATCACTTACCAACCCATTTTTTTCGAGGGGAGGATAAAAATATCAGAATAATTTCAATTGATAACGTCACACCAATGATATGTTGGGTATGTTCTAACTAAAGCAAACCTCCTCTGTTCGGCTGACTTCCACCGGTACTGTGTATTTGCATTACATCGAGGTGGAGCCCTGATTGTATCTATTGCTTCTACTGTAGGTGAAAAGAAACATCGAAAATGCGGTAATGTCATGACCAATATCATCTTGTCACCATATGTTTCAATCGTGAGTGATTAACTCAGGCGTCTGTGATTGGCGTCAGTTTGTCACCAGGCGACCTCCACTGGAACTCTGCTTCTAAATAAATATAGGCTCAGGCGTCATAATTATCAACCCCTGGCTGCAACTGGTGAAACAATACCCTTCTTCGCCTTTCTTCATCGAGCTCTTTTCAGCAACCGCATCACCAGCTTAGCAAAAGTGTGTTGAGGAATAGGACAGTGGAATAGAATAAGCTTCTCGTGATCGAGCGCATCAGGGCATGTGGGGCAATATGGTGAAGCAGCCACACCAAATCTGGGCAGATAATGTTGAAAGCACTCATGTCTAATTAGCAACTGTGTTAGGTAGCAGTCAACCTCTCCAAATCTACGTTGCAACCATGCTTCGAATCTCAGGATGAGCTCATGTGTCCAGCGGCCCGCGGAGGTTGAGTCCCATCTTCGTTGCCACTCATTAAGCGTTAAGCTTCTGCTCCCGTAAAGGTCTTGCGCCTTGTTTGTCAAAGAAGTTCACAAACCCATATGGCTACAATGGCCGATAATAGATAAAGTATGTCTATATGTATATTTCCAATGTGCATGGGCCATTTTTCGAAATAATTATTTTTGTGCCATTTTTGAATACTCGTAATAATTTTTTTTATTTAAAATATCATCAATCAACAATTAGTACGGCGTATCATTTAAGGTTTAAGTTTAAAAGGGGCAAAGTCGAGAAAACGTAATATTTTGTTTACCACCTGAAAAGCCAAGCCTCCCTCGACGAGCAGCAACCGTACACTATAAATCTTTGTCACTCTCGGTCCATTCGTGGGCTCAAAAAAAAATATCTGGACCTTTATGCGTTCCACCCTATGAGGCTCTATGTTTTACCTAGGAACCACGGGGAAAATATGAAAATATACAATATAAGAATGTATATGCGTTGAAAATGATTATTCCTCTTTATCGAATATTCTTGGCAATGAAATGATGGGCAGTAAAAACTAGTCATAGTGCAGCTGAATTTGGTATTTTTAATTGGCAGAAGTTTGCGCATTTTTCATTTCGGCCAGTCAAAACATCATTTAAGATAAAAAAGAATAGGAGGTAAGAGTTTCAAATTTCCGAAAAATTCAATTTAAAAATTTTGTGAGTAAGCTTTTGTATTTTCAATAAGTCGGATTTACTGAAACAATGATGAAGGTATATTTTTTAAATGTAGGTATGCATCAAAGTTCAATTAAAATCACTACCAGCTTCATTGGTGTTCATTAATGTTTATGTTTAATTTGCCTTTTTTAAGTGAATACCTGCATTTTTTATGTGCACATCAATAATTATTGTCGTGAGTTTAGTATCCGCGTTTTACGTTGTTAGTCACAAAGTAGATAATAATCGTAAATTATAGTTAGACAAGTTTAAAGATATCAACCAACAAAGTTTGTACCAACATATGTATGTATGTATTTACAAAGATGATGGAAAAACAGATTTAGATAAAATGATACGTCATTTTAATGTCTAAGTAAATTGGGTTTAAGGTCTATTTGACTATAAACAATTTTGTATAAAATAAAGGAAATTACTATTTAATGGTATTTTATTGTATTAAGTTTAACTCAAATTGCTAAATGGACTTGATATTTTTGTAAATGACGTCAGTTAAAAAGACCCTTTGGGTAGAAGAGTCGGCCATAGGGCATACTACATAGACTAAATTATTATTAATTGGCGTTGTACTTGTGAAAATGACAGCTGCAGCATTACAAAACTTCAACCAACTTCTATAATCAAAAATTTATACAAGGTAGCGCAAAATTAATCACCCTATCGGAAGATTTATAATTTTTGCAAATGGCTTCGTACGTCAATCCTATTTGATACTTGTGAACTAGACAGCCTTACAAGCGATGGAGCAAAGTAAAGTTTAAAATCAAGATATCTTCAAAATCATTTAGTTTTATTTAGTAAAAAAGGAATTTAAAAAAAATTATGAATAATATAATATAATAATATATTATGAATAACGATCTAAAAGAACAATTAAAGCTTCAAAAACAGCTTAAATAAAAGCCTGCACTTGCTTTAAATTAAGACTTATTGAAGTGAACTTGAGATAGTTATAAACCTCCCAATCCACAAAAAACTGTAATAGCAAAAATATAAAAGTATTCATGGTACAAATTTCTGGACAATTTTTTAATTCGATGTATGGTACTACTCAGCACAGGCATATTATGAAATAAGTAAGACATTTGCATCAATTTAGTTACTAGAAGTTCCAAACAAAGTGCTACGACTGACTTTTGTTTCATTTATTATTAAACTTGGTAAATATTTTATCAAATCACAATTTTGGTATTGATGGTTTGGCCTTACTCTAATTTACGAGTGGCACAAGCAATTTCAATGCAGTGGCCATAGCCTAATAAGTTGGTGCGTGTTAATCATTCGGTAGTGCCTAGGGTTTGAAACTCACTGTTTTTTTTAACAGCAGTCACCCCTCGGTAGGCAATGGCAATCTCCGAGTGTATTTCTACCATGAAAAAACTCCTCATAAAAAAAAATCTTCTCTTCGGAGGCGGCATATGCCTTTAGGTCCCTCCGTGGCAACTGTGAGTCGCGCTTTGCCTAAGTATTTAGGTCTTCGTGAAACATCAGCTTAAGAGAGGACGATAATGCACCATTTAATGAGTCTAGACTTTTCAAGAGACTTGGGTTGTGCGAGATTTTCTTACAAAAAACCAAAATTATTTGGTTAGAGCACTTCTCGTATTCATCTGATTTGGCAGCCTGCTATTACTATTGATTCAGATACTGCATTTGGCGATGAAAGGAAAGCGTCATGAATGAAATGAAGTCATTCATCTTGTGATCATGATTCTAAAAATCATACCTAAAAAGGCATATTTAGCTTGTTCGATAATTTGGAGAAGCGTTTGTAATTGCGTGGTAAATTGTGTATTCACGCAGAAGTCGAATATATGATTAATATCGAAATTGAGGGTATATTTAGATAATATGAATAATTCTTCTTCCTTTCATAGAGTTTTATTTGTTTATTTTTTTATATATTTTAAATGTGATTTTCTTTTTAAATTTTGGACCTTTGTAACATGATGATGTGATGAGCTGTAATTCGCTACTTTTATCGAAAAGTTTGGTACATTTTAGCAACTTCCATGTAACCTTCTCACTTACGAGCTTTATTTGTGCTGTTTTCAGTGAGTTGAAATTTTCTTCTCGCCCAAAAGATGGAATTATGTTAGCTCATGAAAATTTTCGGAGCACTTAGCCACTGTAAAACGATAGTAGAACGAGTTCCAACGTGGTCGTCGATAATTGCAGGATGAATTTCGTGAATACCGTCCAAAAACGATTGTCGGGGCATATCGCGAGATAGAGGTAAGTTTGGGTATTAGTGGGACCAACATACATTCCGTATTGTATGAACATTTACTATCAAGAAGATTTGTTCTCGGTAGATACCATATAATTTGACAATTGCTCAAGAAAAGACTCGTATCGATTGGTAGAAAGTAGTGTTAAAGAAATTCGGCCGCGGTGGTTTAAAGTAGTTATGTGAGTATGACATCGTAATAACGAATAGGCGAATCAGTTTTTGGGAAAATCATGTCGCTTTTGAATCACTAGAGAAATTTACACTGAATTATCTGTAGTACACAACCGTTTTTTTGGCAGAAGTTTTCGGAGAATTCAGGAAAACCAAACACGGAAGACGAAACATCCTTTAACTAGCTAATGTGAGCTCACACAAGACAGCTTTTGAGCACTCAAAACATCGAATTAATGGCCTGATTTAGGCACGTAATAATACGTTCACATATGCATTAATCACCTATAAATCCACCATAGCGAAATCTACAATCAGCTGTCTATATTGCTTTGAGAGGTTTTTCTTCACAGAAATTTTTTTCTTTTAATTATTACTAACGATATGAAGAAAATACAAGAAGAAGGAATAGCTAATTTAATTGCGCAACTGGCTGCTAATAATAAACAGTTGGAGGAAATCCGTTTGCGACGTTTACTGAGGTTGCAAAAACTTATGGCAGTAATACGCATTCGAAATTCGATATTACATTTTATAGTAAATAATAAGAGGACAAAACATTTATAGATACACGTTTTTTTCTGTAAAACGAATCCCTAATTAATAATATTTAACAAAAATTTTATTGGAATTATGTTTGCAGACCTGTTTGCTTTGTCGGCATCCATTTTATTTTATTTTGATGTTTCTCCTTACATTCGTAATAATAATTATCGATAACCCAGAAAACACAGGGTTGTATGTCGAAAAGTATCGTTATTATGTGGGATTATTTTATAATCTCAGATTTTGGGAGAGAAATTTTGTATGAGAAATCGCGCTTTTTAATTACGGATTTTGAGTTAAGCGCGAAAAAGTAAATCATCTACTTATGTGTGAACGTATTATAAGATGTCTTTTTGTTTCCGAAAATCAGAAATAAATTGCGAGATCAACGTTTTTCAACGCATGAAGTTGGTTGAAGCCTTTAAAAAGCTCGTTTTGGAGGGATCCACTTCTGAGTGGCAAAAGTGCTTTGAAAATTGATCCAAGCAAATGCAGAAGTGTATTGACTTCCACGGATAATATTTTGAAGAACAATACAACTATAGGGTTATTCAATAGGCTTCAACTTTTTTCCGATCATGGAACGCTACACACTTGAGCAACGATTGCAAATCGTGCAAATTTTTTATGAAAATAATCGTTCTGTTGCTGCTACTTTAAGAGCATTACGGCCATTTTACGGTCCATTTAACAAGCCGTCCCGTTTTGGGGTTATGTGAAGTCATTGGTCTACAGTAACACGCCGGCGACGATTTGTGAGCTCAGAGCCAATATTGAACGCGAAATTGCTGGAATTTCGGCCGATTTATGCAAAAGAGTGGTCGAAAATTGGGTTCAACGATTGGACTTCGTAAAACGTGCACGCGGTGGTCATGCAAAAGAAATCGAATTTCATACTTAAATGTATATGTTCAAACTCGATAATAAAAAAAAATTAGTTAAAAAAGTCAAACCGTTTGTGTTTTATTCAAAAAAGTTCAAAAGTTGAAGCGCTCTTACTGAAACCACCTATATTTACATTATTATTTTACTGTGTTTTCATTATTGGGCGAAAAATATAAAAGACAATTCTCGTAATTGGTGCTTATTCTATTATTACGAATCTGCTCCAGAGATTAATCAAATTTATCAAAAAAATCAGGCAAATCCATTATATACATCGTTCTAGACATATGACATCATACTTTTATCTACTCGCACCTCAATTCTTCAAACGTTAGGCTAACAAAATTCTAATATATGTACCATGTGCACTAATAGTACGCCAGGTATTAAAAAAATTGTATCCTGCATATAACAGTTACTTGGACAGTTACAGTTATTTTTCGCTTAAAAAATTAAAATGTGTATAATTCTCACCTAAATGCATGCTTGTCAAAACAAAAAGAAACAAGTTAATACCGGTTAAAAAATTATTAATTTTTTTTTTAATTTCCGTTCTTAACAAGCAGCTTAATGAGATAAGAATCATTCAATGGGTGCAAAATGATTTGCATACAAAATATTCGTTAAACTCGATAGACACAACTTAGAAGATTCTACTTAAAAAATTGATATAAAAATCAAAATCGCAACCACAAAATAACTACGAAAAAAATGTGTATTGTTTTTGCGGATTTAAAGGCAGCGAGGTTTCATAGCTGAAGTCTGTTGACACTTGCCGTCGACAAGTTTGATGTGTTGTTTTTAGCTCAAATTAATTTCATAATTTATAAGCAGATGCTGTATAATTGAATAAGGATTTGTCCATCATTTTAATACAGTATTTTTAGAAGTTTTCGTTTTTTTCACTGTATGGACAAATTAAAAAACATGTTAATAAACTAGTATGGAAGCGGAACGAGTTTTATGTACTCGGGGTTATTGATCAAGTTCGGTCAACTTACTTTGTATTAAGGTAAGTGTCCTTGCTGCTTTAGCGAAAATCTCTAAATTTTCATTCAAGTTATAGCTGGTAACACCAGAAGGACAGACGGAAATTTAGTCTTGTCATATAAAAATAATATTTATGTCGGATCTGAATAAGATATTGAGTAAAAGAAGTGCCGAATTTGGGGGAGTTTTATTAAATTATTATCAAAATACACGCATTTACTCAAAAGATTCATGCATTTACCTCCAATTTTTCTAAATATAATATTACATCCATTATATTTCTGTTTTTGGGTTCATCATTTAAGGCTCAAATTTGAGTAGGTTTGCTTCATTTATAACAGAGATAAAAGTTTTCTTCTTTTTGACAACTGATGCTCTATGGGAGGCGAGTGTGACTTCACATCTTCGGGGCATACTTTGTTTTGATTTGTGTGTAAGCAGTGGAGGTAATCGGCTCAAAATCAGCCAAATTGCTTTAATAACCCTTTCATAGTCCATATTTGTTTTCATTTATGTTTTTAGCTAGCTATTGCCCAAACATTTTCAATGCGGTTCGTATGAGGCGACTGTGAAGGCCAATCTAACATTTCAATCCCATTTTGTTGTTTCCACTCTGCACATCTTCTACTCCGATGCTTGGGACCGTTGTTTTCTTGACCTCGAATCATGTTTCTGGATACATTAATACCAATT
Organism: Anastrepha fraterculus; assembly: GCA_037575425.1. NCBI lineage: Eukaryota > Metazoa > Arthropoda > Insecta > Diptera > Tephritidae > Anastrepha > Anastrepha fraterculus. The sequence goes on along the minus strand of JAYXIM010036147.1, from coordinate 60,114 downwards.
TTTCTTACAACTGCTTAATCTCCACCAGAGCTGTCTCTGTCACAAAGAAATCAATAATCTTCTGATCTTGCTTTGGAAAGCTTTTTTTGGATCTCTTCGGTTAAACTCGTCAGGGCTTTTAACTTCGGTATAATGTTTGCTCCCATTTATATATGAACGTCTTCGACTTCTTCAAATATTTTGCTGCAGATGAACGTGACATTTCCGGACCTTTAAAGAGTGTACATAGGAACACTGCTTCAAATATTTTTTCATAAACAGAACGCATTTGGAAAAAACAATGTACGTTTTCTAAACTAACGAATTGTTCAACGCGTATTGCGAGAAGTATTCACCTATTTAGCAGCATTTAAATTCTTTTTATAACGAAACTTTAAGTTTAAATTTTGCCCGTCGCGCTTCTTTTAGACAGATAATATCTCAATACTGTTCTGTGAGCAAAGTTATAATACCTTTTTGAGTAATAAGTGACGCAGAAGCACAATTCTTAATAATAATTCAATAATTTTAAACGTTTTCATTTTGTTTATTCTAGCAAATGCTTTTGAGCATATACTTAAAATGCATTGAAGTCTACATACAGAGCCTTGGAGCCGATGAAATGAAAACTTGTTACTTTCAAAGCGCTAAATGCACCAAGGAGCCATTTGACCGTATTAACGACTTAAGTCAAAGAACAAAGTGAAAAAAATATCTATAATACTTATGAATAAGCTGCTGTTATTAGAGGTGAGATCACTATTTAAGTAAAATAGTAGTAGAATTTAGTGTTTATGTTTTTTACAATGCAGCAATCTGCAGCTCAAGCATTCCTGATGCATTTTACAGCGACTATTTCTGATCAGTCAGAAAAAAATTATTGAGGCTAATTCAAATACATAGAATACATAGAATTATATAAGTTTTCAATAGTGGCAAAAACATTTTTCTTAATTCACTCGGCAAAGTTTTAGCACTTCACACGATTTTCTTCAGTTAACTGATGTGGGTCAAGGTGTTTCTGTACACAATGCCATAATGAGGATTCTCAATTCTTATAACTGGTGTGGTAATAACTAATTTGGCGCATTTTTAACTAAATTTTAGGGCGTTCTTATATAGTCGGATCGATGTTGGCGAACTGTGATGGCCATTTTTGGTTATTTCTCAATCCCTATGACAAATTACATAATTTAGAAGAATTTTGAAATGGTCAAACAATATTATTGCAGAGGCGGTGAAGAGGCTAGGGAACCTCTAAAGACTACTGCGTAGGAGTGGCGACAAATTCGGCTTTCCCCACGATTTAATACTTGTCGAGGAGTTCGACGAAACAACAGGGTTATCCTGGTTTCAAAGAGCCACTTGAGAGTAGCGCGCTACCACAATACCCATAAAGCAAAAACAAAAAAGAATCTGGTGTTACAGAAAGAATTGCCTTTCCGCCCTGTGGCAAAGTCAAAAGTGAGACAAATAAAGTTTTCCATTTTGGCCTTTTGAAAGAAATTACCATTTGTCAATGATGCGTCATCTCATCGATCAACCCTTCAGGTCAATTTTATGCCTAAAGTCCATTTTAAACTTAACCATTTATACTGGTGTGAAAAAGCACAAGGTGGCGCAAATTTAATCATTAATTTTGTTTTTGGATAAATTTTATTTAATAAGAAATATGACTTTGAGTGATGGAAATCTTTATTTTAACCCTTAGCGTTCCACTGCGTGTTTGTTTGTATAATACAGCTGTACAGTTCAGAAGTGTCAAATATGATTGACGCACGACGCCATTTGAAAAAATTATAAACCTTCCGATATGGTTATTAATTTTACGCCACCTTGTAATTGCCAATTGCTGTTAATTAAATATGACGTTTATTTTGGGGAAATGTTTAAATACATAACATACGTTTGTCTAACGGAAGCTTGACCGGCAAATTTCAAACTTAGAGTTCCATTATAAAAAAAATTAAATACTGCTAAAAAGGCGTATCCGTTTCTCAATACGCATTGTGCAATTTGTTAGTTTTGTGAAAAATTTTAAAAGCGCACATTGTTCTTACAAAATGAGTTCCGAATATGAAAAACGATTTGATAAAGGCCCAAAAATGTCAAATGTATCGCAGCAAAATATTTGAATAAGCCGAAAAGCTGATAAACAAATGGTTGCATCGGTGTACCTAAGTTAAAAATGTTGGCGTCTTTCCCAGACAAAGACATGTTCGAGGACGTCTACGCGCAGAAGAGCTCAAATTCCGGAGCGCATTGAAAAAACCACTGTTCACATTATTACACATTGCCAAAAGGCATGTATGGGCTAAGGCAAATTCAGAACCGGAATAGGCAAATGTAATATTGACGGCTGAGCCTTCCTTTGGGCAGGTATTTTCATACGTCGGTCCTGGTGTAATGCTGAAAATCTACAACTTGAACGAACTGTTAAGCATCCAGTTAAAGTTCATGGCTGGGGCTGCTTCTCCGAAAAAGGAGTTGGCCGTTTATTTGCGTTTACTGCCAATTCGAATGCAGTTTTGACGAATAAACTTTACCAAAAAGCATTATTAGTGTCAGCTGCGAAGATGTTTGGAATAATTAACCAACCTTGGATTTTACAAAAAGGCAACGATTCCAAGCAAACGACAAGATGGGATTAAAATTTTAGATAGGGCTTCACAATCGCCTGATCCCAACTCTATTGAAAATGTTTGGGCAATAGTTAAGCAAAAACTCAAAGAAAAACAAATACAGTTCAACAGTTATTAGAACAAATTCGGTCGATTTGGAGCCGATTACCTACCTATGAAATGAGACTTTCAGCTATTAGTCCATAGATGTCGCCAGGAGTATTTTTAAACCTTCCCAAATATCTTGTTTTTTTCGTCTGTCATATGTCAACAATATTCAGATCATTGTTTGTTACGTTTCATACAACAATGCATTTTTGTCGCTCTTAAAAATGTGGAATTTCGTGCCTTCAAACTACGATTTGCGGACATCGAAAAACCACTTGTGAAATACTGCTCTCCCGGTTCAAAAGAAAGTCTTTTTTGCCTCGAATCGTTGCGGGTGGTGAAAAATGGGTGTATTTCTCCAATCCCAAGCGTAAACGATCGGCCAACGGCCAAACCAAATCGCTTCGCCCGAAAGGCAATGCTGTGTGTGTTTCTGGGATTAGCGTGGTATAATTTGGTACGAGCTATTAAAACCAAGTGAAACAGTTGGCGGTGCACGCTACCAACGACAATTGGCCGATTTGAAGAGCGTTATATACCGAAAACGCCCAGAATATGCCGATCGGCGTCACAAAGTAATTTTTGTTGATGACAATGCACCGCCACATCGAACAAGAGAGACACGGGAATTGGTGGAGACGTACGATTGGGAACCCCTGGTGCATGCGGCTTACTCACCAGACTTGATGCCTTCCGATTATCATTTGTTTGCATCGGTGGGCCACGCGAAGAAGCCAAAAAATGGCGGCCAAAGACGGCCAATTTTTTTGGCGCGGCATCCACGAATTGCCTGAAAGATGGGAAATATGTGTCGCTAGCGATGACTATTATTTTGAAGATTCAATTTGTAACCATTTTTTGTTAATAAACATTTGGAATTGAAAAAAGTCTCATTTCATAGGTTTATACGTACGCAGGAATTAACATAAAGTATAACTTGAGGATGTGAAGCCATTTTAGCTGGTGACTATACATTTTATTGAATACATTGCGTATTATAAATATTATAAAGGCATAAAAAACAGTTTGTTAGAATCGAATTGGCCAAATAGGTTTCAGGTTGTGGCAGTCAACCCTTTATACGACAGCCTGTAATAATTAATATAATAATGAGTTTTTGGTTTTTGCTTTGCGAAAAGATTTTTCTATGTCCCGATTTTTAATTTAGTATTTACTTTTTTATATTTTTATTTATTTTTTATTTGTTTTTTTTTTTTTACGTTTGCCAGCTATACAAGCATAGCATAATTGAGTACTTAACACTTGGGTTGACGTTTTTTATTCCCACCAATATTCTATTTAATATGCACTAAACTGCTATGGCTTAAGCGTGTGCTAATGGTTCTTTGTTTTGCGAAATTGTGGTATCGATTTATTGAAGTTAATAATTAATTTTATATAAAATTTAGTTTTGAATTTTGCCCACCAGTCAATAAATCAAAGCTTTAACTGTTTTCTTTAACCGATTGTCTGCATAAATTACTTATGGAAATTCGAATCCACTAACCAGATAAATATCTGTACACTGTGAGCAAATGTTTGACTTGCTTCATTCCGACATACATAAACATTTACTTCTTTATTATTTGCATTATTCATCACCGATTTTGTGTAGCAGGCGATTCGCTGTGAATGAATCAATTAGTACCCATTATATGATTGCAAGAAATTTGTTTAACGATTTTAATGCTTTAGATGTTTAGCGGCGATTCGCAAGTTTGTAGAATATAATTTTATTTATTTATCTTATTTTATTGATGACTAATTAAATGGATCTTTGCTGTCAAACTTACCACACCATATCGAACCAACTGGTAGCCGAAGTATATTGGAGTCTGCGGGTAATAGGCGTAAAGCATATAACGTAAATTTTCCATCACCATATACCTTTAATTAGAAAGTAGAAAAGGAAAATTAGAATACTGCAGCCTTTCTATCACAAAAATGCTTGGTGGGGCTAATTAAGGGTAAAAAGTTTGACTTTGTCAATAGTTGTACCAGAGGTAGATTTTTCTTTAAAAAAAGATTATTAAAAAATGTTCTAATTAAGTGTTCCTTACATATGTACTCGTATCTACATCTATGTCTATAAATATGTACATATAAGTGCATAAAGCATATCGGTCAACTGAAAAATTAGCCCTGCTGGTTAATTGTTGAGTTCAATTGAGTTAAATTAGAAGAAAATTACAGGATTTTCCGATAACTGGTCATGTGGTCGAGATATCTCTAAAAATCGCATTTATGATACAATTTGTGGTGTGAGATATCTCTAAAAATTGTATTTATTTATTTATTTTTCATAGAAATCAAGAAAATGTGATTTAAACTAACTACTAAAAACTAAAGTATAATGGAAATATATGCATAATTAAATAAAAAAAATGCGTCTAACTAAACTAAATTATAGAGTTCAATAGTACTGAAAATTCTTTCTTTGAAACTGGGAAATCTAGCAAGTTAGAATTGGAGATATCATTGGATTCAGGAAGAGAAGGAGCTCGTAGGAACATTACGAGCATAATTTGTGTTGAACTTATTTGGATTGAAATGAAGAGTTTACGAAGAATTCTTGGAGGAGCAATCAATGTGACCCATAATAGCATTGCAAACAAACAAGAGAACAGGAATCGTTCTGTTACTTTCTAAAGACTTCAAGCAAACGGGATGCGTAAGATGTCGATTAGTTTGAGGATGAGGATTAGAAAACTTTTTTTGTACAAATATTTAAATGGCGGGATAAAAGTCCACAAAATGTCAGGGTATTCCACAGATCATCATTTTACATGCCTCATTAGAAAGCTTTAAACTTTAAACGGAAACTTTTAGAGGCATGTTTAGAATACGTTCGAAGGTGTCAATTAAAAATTAGTGGGATGGCCTACAAATAAACACGGCATACTCGAACTCAAAGCGTAAGATATAATATGATTTTAATGAGATGAAGTTAATGTGTCTATTGAGTGAAAAACGGCCCAAGTCTGTGGGCTATTTAATAGATTGGAACAGCATGAAAGACACTAGGGATTTTGGAAAACGTGTCATGATAACATTTTTTGATATTTAAAGATTGATAAAGTCGTGATTTTTGCCACCACATAACAAATTCGTTATGTATGTTTGTCTGCCCGAGGCCCACATACGTCAGTTGTGTTATTTACAATTGAAAGCCGTCGAATATATTGTAATAGAAAATTAACGAACAAGAAGCAAGTAATAATTTCGTTGATAAATAATGAAAAGAGTAGGGAGCTTAAAAAACTTCCCTGAAACACTCCATAGCGGGCAATGAAGGTTTCAGGGGATATACCATCAAATATGACCACACAAAGGCTTCCGCATAGAAAAGATTTCACCCACTGCAGGAAAATAGAGTGTAATTCAAGCGAGGAAAATTTATATATTACATATAATATAATATAATAATTCATTGTGAGAGCATCTATCGAAAGCTTGGAAAAATCCGTGTACATGCAGTCGACTTGTGGCCCTGCTAAGAAGGCTCTAAAGCAAAATTCACTAAAAACGGCAAAATTAGATACTGTGAACCGTCCAGTGACGAAGTCGTGCTGATTGCATCTTTCCTTTGACAATGGTTTCAAAAAGTAAATTTTTGAGTGTTTAGAAATTGATCGATCGATAATTAGTTACTCAATTTTTATTACCTATTTTAAAAATTGGGCATATACTTGTTACTTGTCAGTCATCGATAAAAATTCCAGCAGGCATAACTTATTAATGAAAAGACAGATCAAATTGCAAGTAGCAGCAGATAATGGCACGATTATTAAAATTGAATACACTGTCGAAGAAGCTTTAAGAAAGATTCGCAATTGAGTTTTCTCTGAATGATACGATGGATTTCTGTCATCTGCAAGGCATCAACCTAACTTCTTTGCACAAATTTTTACAAAGTTACCAGCAAAGACCCGGTTCAAAAATTGTGAGTTCGATGTTAAGGATATAAAACTTATCAACAGAATATTGGTTGGCCACACATACGACGGCAGTTACTTACACATTATTCGTGCCATCGATTCAGAGCTAAGTGAGTGCGGAGAGGTAAGCTCTTATATACACCAAGTTTCTCATTGTATCAGACTTAACCCTATAAGGGGTAAACATAAACTATTCGAAAGCTATAAAGACTTTAAATCAGTGTTATTACATGCAAATGAAAAGTGCACAGTAAATTTGCCTTCATTTATTAAAGCAGCTAACATTGAAGTTTGTCATTTCCTTACACTAGAACGATCTCACAGACGGTGGAAAACCGTGGCGTTTAGTAGATTTTCAACCAACCATTTGAATAAAAGTTGAAAAAAGGATAATAACTTATTTAGGATTATTTTTAGAGGAGCTCTAACTGCCGGACATTTATTTAGAAAAATTACAGAAACACCAACGATATCAGCCTGTGAGGAGTGTTTCAAGTTTAAAATTTCAAGTACGACATCATTATCTGAAAGACTTGATGAAACTCGGAGTTGAAAATTGATTTAAAGGCCGATCTAAAAAGTGCTAAAAATTGAATCACTTATAGCGCAAGTTGCAAAAATTCAAAATATATGCCAGCTATAGACATGAAAGAGAAATATTTTATCGCAAATTGATTAGGTAGGTGGCGTTGGAGTTGCCATATTTCTATTTTAGTACTAAATAGGGAGCTCTACGTTTTCTGAGAATTTATACCGGATTTATTCCCGACCATGCATTCGCTAAGACTATGGGGACTATTTTACGCTATTACAACAATAACAAGGTTGAATGCTGTATTTTCTTAGAATGCTTTTATTTACTTTTCCAATAACTTCATATCCGACTGAGTCGCAGTGAAGCCAGTGTTAGTATATTATGAAATACGAGGAGTGACTTTTAAATAACCAAACGCCCATGCAATTTGGAAATACTGCTACTGAAACTGAACGTAGAGTCAACAATATAAATTTCTTGCCAAGCTGATTAGAAAACTATCCAAATTTAAATTAACAAATCACTGGGAAACCCATTGCACCGCAGCAGTTTATTATTATTATAAAGGGCTTAGCTCTGCAACCTGGAAGATCTATTGTACCCACTTTATGGATTCCGAATCAACTTCCTCAATATACCTATATTAGTATTTGTCCAATTTTATTCAGTTTTTTCCCTCCTCTGGTAAAATATGTTTACCCAGGTGTTTGTGCCGCCTTTGCATCAGCACCGCACACGATGCCGGCACATGTTTGGCGGCTTCATCTTCCTCCCTACAGGATCTGCAAGCTTCTTTGGAGTATATTCCAAATGCGTCTTGATGTTTTTGACGTGATAACATCTTATAATTCGATTTAGCCGACTGCACGCACGAAAAAATGTGTCGTTGCCTTGTTCATTTGTCGTTACCTTGCTCATTTGTCGTTACCTTGCTCATTGCCGTTACCTTGAATGAACTGCAAGCGAAAGCGCGGAACGAACAAAGCAAACGAACGGCAACGTTCGACATCTTGCTCTCTCCTACTTAAGTGAGCGTATATATATATGTATATGCGCATATGTACATATATACATTCACGTATTTGTATTTGCAAATCCCTTCTTATTGATTATTATTAATTTGATTTACTTGAAGAATTTAAAATAAAACCAAGTTTGTTAATAATACCTGTTGTTTTAATGTTATTATTATTATTATATATGAAGGAAAAAATGTATGGTAATATTTACCACATACCTTATAAGATATGTTGTATACTAATATATGTATCTATATAAACATGCATATACATATACAATTTCGCGCAATTTCCAAAAAGAACAAATCTATATGTAAAGCTGCATACAAATCATATGGACATATCAAATACAGGTATCCCTTGTATAACGCGGTCTTATACAACGCGGTTTCGATATAACGCGATTTGGAAAAATTAGGTTTCAGTACAACGCGAAATTTAGGCTTATATAAGTCCACGCTAAATGGCTCATGGAAAAACATACATACCATTACATGTGGAAGTGAGCCGTATATTAACGATAGGTCAACGTTTCAGTGGATTTGACGACATGAACGAAGATGACATTTATGAAATTATGAATGAAGGTACATACCTCACCGAAACAGACCTAATTCAATTAACAACTGAATCTCCATCCGTCTCAAATCTCGCACAAGATGACGTCACTTCGGTAGAAGATATCTGTGAATCAATTCCCAGTTTCACTCTGAAGCGCATACGAGAGGGTTTAAGTTTGGTTGAGAAAATGAAATCTCTCTTTACAACTAATGATCCTTCGCTGGAAAGATCCAGCAAAATAATAAGGGAAATAGATATTAATCTTGCACCTTATTACGAAATTGAAAAGGAGCTTAAAAAAACCACCCCCAAAAACTGATAACAGATTTTGCAATTATAAAACCAGTAGAAGAACCACAAGGTCCCACAACTAGTTTCTTATCCAATAGCGAAAACTATGTTGAAGAAATATCTTCTGATGAAGCTATTGCTCCCCCAAAACGCCCACGTGCAAAGATCTTTGAAGACAGTGAAACAGATTAATTACCATATGAAGTTTGAAGAATAACAATAAAGTTTTTAATAATCCTTTAATTTGTTTTAGTTTGTTTTTAAATTTTTTAATGTGCACATAATTATTTCAATTTTGAATTTTGAAATATATATGTACATATGTATTATTATTCATATCTTGTGTTTTTAATTGTATAAGAAAGTCTGAACTTTAGTATTGAGTTGAAATATATGTGCATCTGTTATTTTGTATGTATTTCATTAAAAAAAAAAACCTATTGGAACATAACCCCCAAATTTATATGAAAACTATGTTTTAGATAACGCGGAATTACATAACGCGCAATTCTTCTGGAACGTAACTATCGCGTTATATGAGGGATACCTGTATACGAATCTATTCCGTACGCAAGCAAATGTAAGCTAATGTGCTTGAACTGCAAGCGAGAGCGCGGAACGAACGACAAAGAGCACAATCGGTCCCCGCGGCAACGTTCGACATCTGGCTCTGTCCTACTTGAGTGAGCATATATATGTATGTATATGTATGTATATGCGCATTTGTATATAAATTCACATACTTGTATTTGCATATGCCTTCTTCCTGTGTGCATGGTAATGAACCATTTCTCTGTTGAGAATAGGACGATGATAGAAAAAGTAGGAAAAGTGTCTTGAAAAAGGCAATCTTAGTGTTGTTGACTTATTAACGTCTGATGCACAATCGAAATTGAAGATATCTTTCATGAATTTGATAAATGTTTCGTCATTTTTTACGTTTGTATAAATGTAACTTGACCTATTCCATTGCAATTCCATTTACCTCCTCCTCTATATCCATACAAAATATCTATCGAACAAATTGCAACCATTCCATCAATATTTTCTTATGACGTTGTCACGTTAAACTATCGTCAGTAAACCGACTTTACAGACAACCTCTTTTTTTCGTCAAATGGAGGGACCTACAATTTTATACCAGTTCCGAATGGCAGATGGTTTTTTATGAGGAAACTTTTGTAGGTTGGTCATTGCCCTCCGTGGGGTGACCCAAGTTGGTGAGATAAAAATTCGAACTACAATGCTTTTTCAGAACTTTTGTGATGATTCTGGAATTATTTTTATTTAATTCCACTCAATCTTTAAATCGATTTAGACTAAAGCTAACCAACATTGATTTTGATAGTCATAAACTTGGTAGATTGTCCCAGTACGATCTTCTTTGTTTATTCTTTTAGGTAATTTTTCGTCATTCATCCAATGTCTCTGTTAATTCACATCTCGAGGTGAACATTTTTCTTTCTCGTCATAATTTGTAAAGCTTTTACAATGTCTTCTTCTCGCCATTTCTCAGCCTTTCTGAATAATTTCTATTAAAGAATACACTGTTAGAACTACGTCTAAAATAAATACAATAACTATAACTTGGTAGGTTCGAACTTAGTGTGAAACCCACTGTGAACAAGAGATTTAACAAGATAGAAACAGAATTGTCTAATAGCGCTCGCCTCTCAGCGGGCAAAAGCAAATCTCCGAGTGGATTAATGTAACAGAAATACTTCTCATTCAGAAGCATTTGCTAGTCGGAGGCAGCATAAGACTAAAGATGCACATCACAACGGTTGTATGATTGTTTTTCTAGCGCCATAACTATAGGTGTCTTATGGACATTTAGAAATAAAGTGTTGAAAACCCAAACATAGATTGAAAAGCGATTAACTCAATTAAAAATTCACTTGTTTGCTACAAACTCACTCACGTATCATCGTCCGCCTTAACGAACCAATCATATTCGTCATAATAACGCTCATACACATAGCGGAATCCCTCGCGTGTCTTATTCCACAACTCATCGTAGGTGTCCGCTTCACGCGCCACCACCGCCACAGCTTCCAACTCATCATCAACTTCACTGCTTATGAATATCATCCGCGTGCAACGTTTACCCCAAGTGGCTTTAACATGTTGCGCATGGCTCGCATGCTGCTCGGGCGATGTTAAAACCATACAAAGAACACGCACCTCCTTACTGAGTTGCTGCTGCAGCGTATCGGCCTCGGTCGCCACCTCTTGCAAGGCTACCATGTAGCCCGTTTGCCAATTATCTGTGGCAGTGATGTGTTGACGTTGCGCGGCTGTCTCGAGTTGGTAGCGATTGTATAGTAATAGCGTGCAAAGCGCCATTAGGAATCCCAATACAAACCCGCAGAGGATGTGGAGCTGTACGCGCAACGGCGAACACGCGCTACGTACATAATAGGTGTGCGAAGGTAATAAGCTGGAATTCATTGTTTATGCACCAAATTAAAAAAACTGTTTGAACTTATCATAAACGCACATACTCATTAGCAAAATATGTTGTCATATTATGACGATTTTTATTATCTATTTGCAATTAATGGTTTTCTTATTTTGACACTTCACTACTGCACATTTGCTTTTCACTAAAACTCACTAAGCCAGGCGCATGCGCGAACACAACGTTTAAATAAAATATTCATTTACGCGCCTAAACTTCTACTCGTCCTCTTATAAAACTCTCGTAACTTCTCATGCTACGAGCTAATCACAAACTAGCCTTACTTGACGCGCGTATCGATGATGACCGACTAAATCTTGGGCGTCAATTCGCCTCGTACAAAACAAAGTACACGGAGTCGGATGATGAGTAACTATTGTACAGTGTTTTGATTTCATATTTATTCGAACAAATAAAAGTATTGCAAAATGTCGCACATGATTTCTTATAGAGCATAACTTTTATGATATTTGATGATTTTTGTACTTTGTGGGACAGATATTAATGGTTCCATGGTAGTACTGAGAGTAGCCAAAATTGGGCTCAAAATTGATTTTATATTTGACAAAAATTATTATTATCAAGTATGTGATGGAAACCATTTTCAAAACGAAATGTACGAGGGTAATCAGAAAAGTCCGTGCAAAAGTAAAAACTACTTAATTGCTTGGGGTAAACGTGTTTTTATTTTTCTTGTTTCATTACCTGATTTTAGGCCTATTCCCTTCGCCCAACACTATTCTAGTTTGTTGATCCCTTCCTAATAATATGATTTGTCCAAGTCTGAAAAATAGGCATTGGTTTATGCGATCACCTCATCGTTTGAATAAAAACTTCTTTATCCCGCCAAGCATTTCTTCAAATTGGGAAATAAATCGTAGTCCGAGGGAGCCAGATCTGGAGAATATTGGGGATGTGAAACGAGTTGGAATCATATTTGCATTAATTTTTTGACCGCATCTGCTGGAAAATGACTTTTTTGAAAATCACTCGACTTCCTCGATTCAAACTAATGCCAAACACAAAGAAATATATCAATCTGGCTAAAACCTTGTGTGTAAAATTTACTATTTGGGATATAAATGAAAGGTTTTTATTGGCGTGAAAAAGTTTAAATCTGATATAGGATGGGATTACGACTTGATTTACATTAAAAATTGATGGTCGATTTAAATAACCGTAAAATAAGTAATACAATAATTTCATTGAGATATTTAAGTATTGGATACAGCCAATCAATTCCGTATCAATTGATCAAGGAACTTTTTCCAAAATAGTTAATTTGGAGACTTGAATAATATTAGTAACGACTTTTTTTAACTGCATAAGAAATATCGATATCGATAACTACGGCTTAACAACTGAAAATGACACACTTTTTGACATTTTTTTGCTTTGGCAAGTCAACATTAATCGCTTAACGTTGGATTTTTCTGAGTCTAAGCCATTAGTCTAAGCCCACAAACCAGATAAAAATTAAAGAGTGAAGCCCAATGAGGCTTTTCGTTGGCCACGAATATTGGGAAATATTACTGAAAATTGGTAATGCAGTATTAAAAACGGAGTTGCGAAACGAATTTGGAAGAATTCATCGCCATCCATTATTGAAGGGAATGTCTAGAATTTCATATCGGATATTTTAGTTGTTCCTTTCATTTTGAAAAACAATGTGTTCTTAAGTATACCATCTATAATACATTGCAAAGCAAGAAACGATAATCGCGTTCGCCACACACATTAAGAAAGTTGCCTATATCCTGTTTGGAAGAAATCTTTTGAGTTTCAATCACATTTCTGTCGCAAGTTTTTGAGCTTCTCAATCAGGTATTTGGCTATGTCTTTATTCCCATTTTTACGCACTCACTAGGCTATCTCAAATGACTTTCTATGTAGTGCCAAGCATTTCTATTTTTTAGCACCACTGACTGAGTATTTGAATTTGAGTCATCCTTGCTTACAATGCGTGGCCTTTCCCCACGATTTGTGGACCGCGATATAATTTGCTCGCATAAATTGAGGAGCCTTCAATTTTGTGCTTCCTCCATACAACAATTGGTTGTGAAAGTAATAGAAGTCATAAATATCTTTAATACTCTGAGAAAGGAGTTGCAAAAATATTTTCTTGATGCAATTATACTGTAATTTTAATTCATTTTAAACTAGAATTAGTAAACGTATTTTACTAACTTAAAATTAGTAAACGTATTTTTCCAAAATTCTTATATCTCAAAATACTGTGCGATGTGCCCAGCTACAGTCTGCGCTGTCGTTATGGCTGCTGTGTGCTGCTTCTTCATGCTGACCTATGCTTGACCGGTTTTTTTACAAATTCTGATTTTCTGCTTTTTGTTTTTATATGGATTTTAGATTTTTCTACGCTTGAAGTCGTTGTTGTTTTCGCGTAAGGCGTGTGCTTTTTCTGATTACAATATTTTTACTTGTTTTTATTTTTAATTTTTTTTTATCATTCATTACTTGCGCAAACTATGGTAGGCAGCAATGAACACGACTTAGTATTCCAAGGTGTGCCCAACGTCAGATTCGCCGGCAGTATGCGTGTCTCTGTCTTATATAATAGCGATGATAATCTTGTCAAACGTTTGCCGATTCAGCCATTCGATCAGTCGCTCATTGGAGTCCATTGGGTAAGAAAGGTGATACTTGTACCTTGCTTGATGATGCTATGTGTGTGTGCGTTTTGTTTACAATTATTTTAAGCGGCAAAGATTGACGGAACAAGTGTCATAAAATTCGTCACAGCTGAATGCCGTTTGGGGTAATGAGTTAAATATGTCAATCAAATATTTATTCAACAACTCAACGAATAAGAGGTGACGAAATGTTGCATTTCGCAATCGATTTTTAACATACAGACATCTATCTCGAAACTTTTATAGCGGCTTCACTCTTTCATAAGCTTTAATTATAAGCATGAACTGCGGTGACTATGCTAAATAAACTATTTAGTCTCTGTTATTAATTTAGATGCTCGATCTTTTGATGTTTTATTATTTATTTATAACTAACACCTCATAACACTTATTAATAATTATTAATAAACAGTAACATGTTCCTTGTAAAAGTTCCGCTTGCCCTGTGTTTTGGAAATCATTATACGTCATAAAGTCAAATGTGGACAGGTCAATAAAATGTGTTCCTGCCTTTCATAAAAGGGTCGTTAAATAAGTGCACTTGATTGACAAGTACACATGTTTGAAGGATGTTTACATTACTGCTATGTACTGTCGTTTGAAAAACGCCGCACAGTGCTCCGAACGTGGACAAAAATTAATAGTCTTAACTTGGATTTTTTGGTATTATTTGATACCTAAAACTCCAATTAAGAAAAGTTGCTAACCTATCTTTTAATAAAATAGAATCTTAAGCTTAAGTCCTCTCTCTTAAACGGACACCTAAGCGACTGACAGCATTGTCCGCTTATGAGAAAAGTTTAAAAAAAGTAACTAATATGTTATGGGAGGGGGGTTGGCTGCTCAAGAGAAACAAATTTAAAAATATTCTTAAGGATTTGTGGTATATACGGAAAAAGGAGTCTGCTTATGAGAGGTGATCGCTTAAGAAAGGTGTGCGTTAGGAGTGGGTACCCTCTAATACTATATTATTGGGTATGGGAATAAGTTTCCGCCCTCGTAAAAGAGGGCTGCTGATACTATTTTTGTGTTCGCTCTAGTAATATACTGGTGATTTGAAGGTGTATATATGAGGTCTCGATTACAGTAGATCACATTCGTTTGAAGGGTAAAGATCCTTTTTTTTATCTGACGTCAAAAATGTCTACTTTTGTTCAGAAAAAAAGCATTTGCGGGAAGTCATGCTTCATAATTACCTTTTAAAGAAAAGTGCAGCTGAAACGTATCGTATTTTGATCAATATTTACGGTAATCTTGCTCCATGGTCCAAAAAGCAAATAACTGGGTGCCATATCAATTGAAGGAGAGGGATATCGAGACACGTTTGGTAAGGTGTGAGATGCTTCTAGATAAATTGGTCCAGAAATATTTAGAGGGACGGAATTGGGATGTCTTGTATTAAGTAAATCCGTCTTTAAAAATAGTAAAACTCCAAAATTGAGAAAATTTGATAAAATGAAAAAACGACACCATGAACGATTTCTCTTCACACCGTAACGGTTAGATGGATTTAGATAAAATCCCATGTGCCAGATGGCTTATAACTCTAATTAATATTTGGAATACATTTTAGGTTTTAAAAGAAGTTTGACATCTGTTAGAGAAGTGACATTTTACTTAATTTAACAGGTAATTGAAACACATACAGTGAAGAACTTAAGTATATTTTCTTATTCAGAAGGTTTACAATAATTGAAAAAACCTGTTGATGTAGTTTTTTTCGGAATTCGTATTAATTCATAAATTTGCAAAAAACAAATTATTTCATTCGCTTTATAACCACAAAATTTAAAAAACAAGAAAAGAGCGGTATGACAAAAGCCTACATACATACATTCATCTGCTTTGGTACACTCACACAAATCAAACTTTGAAAAAGTAGCTGTAAATTACCGTTATTCAAAAATTTCAGGCGATAAACCGTCATTGCTATTACATACATACATACATGTGATAATTCGTATGAAAAAAACCTGATGTTTTGGTTAAATTTTTGTGAAAAAAAACCGAGCGCCAAGTGGTAAGAAGCTTTTCGTTTAAATATATTTTTGGAGAAGGTTGTCCTGTTTTGAAAGTCAGATTTCAATAAATTATACCCAAGTTATGTGAAATATTTACATTTGGTATCAAAAGAAGAGTTTCAAGAAAGCTAAAGTAAGAACCTAAATGAAAATGAATATGAAAGGTTTTTAGGAGAGGTATTGATTAAAAAAATACTAATTTACTAACCTTTACTATTAAATCGGAATTGGTTTGATGCAAAATCAATTGCAGCAGTTTTTAAAAATCAACGTGAACGAACTCGTTTGTGAATTAAACTTAATTTAAGGGGTTAGGGGTAGCCAGATTCAAAAATATTGATTGTGAGTAATTTTTTTTAGCCAGTAAATTGCTTTATTTTACAAAAATAAAAACATAGCATTAATACATCATGTTTCCACTTGACTTAAGCAAAATTTCAAAAAAAAAAAGTTAATAATTGTAAAAGTTATCGCTGTTTGTGGGGAGCCCGTTTCTCCAGAAGTCCCTTGCGGGGATCATCACAAGTCCTTGAAGATTCATCTAAAATCAATCGGACAAAAGAAATTAGTTTTATTAATAGATAAGCTTGTGCCGGCCTCAGGAAATATTTTTCAGATTTTCGAGAAAAAACCTACAATTTATTGTTTAAAAAAATCGAAATTTTTGAAAAAAAAACCCTCGTCCGGTACGAGTTTTATATGTTTTTTTAAAGCAGTATAAATTTTATTGAAATCTCCAAAGCGGTTTTTAAGTTACAGTGATCATCAGTTCAAAAAACATAGTTTTGAGAAAAACGCATTTAAAGTTAAAACAAGGAAGCAAGTCATCAAGGGGTTCCTATTTTGTATTAAGCAATATATATTAGGTATATATATAATTGGCACATACACCCTCTTTAGGTGTTTGCCCGAGCACCTCCTACTATTTGTGGTGTTCTGAAAATGAAAGAAACAGATAATAGTATAGATCTCTCCGCTTCTATTGAAGTTCAAATACTGATACATAATACACAATAAATATATCATCCACTTATATCTTCGTTTTATTTTCTTAATTTTAGGAAATGTGTGCTGTTTCTAGTATACTGCTTTATTAATATTTTTTAGTATTACATAATTGCAAAAAGAAAAAAAAAGGGCTCGGTTTTTTCGAAATTGGTAACCATCCCATTTTTCCTTCATTTCATTTTTGAAATTAACGTGATGTTATCCTTTTAGGAATAGAGTTTGAACAAATTCTGGAAACACCGTATTAAGTTCGATATTGATTAGTAGGTTGGTTTTTACTTTATAGTCTATTTCGTCCCCTTGATAAAACGAGAATTACCAAAGTTCTATGGTGTACTTGGGGTGAGTTTTAAATTAATTTAGTGCACTAAATATCAAGCACCACCTATTAATTAAGTAGTGCAACTATGATATTTAATTACGCTAGTGCGTAGTGGACCTGGATTATTCTCCACTATCAGTAATTGAAGTACCTAGTGGTAATGTAAATTTTCTGGAGGACCTGGACTTCGCCGATGTCATCTGCCTCCTCTCTCACAAACTCTCTGACATGCAGGCGAGGGCGGATAAACTAGTTGCGCTAACACGCACTGTCGGACTGGAGTTCAACATGGCCAAGCCCAAGGCTATGAAATTGCAGATATTGGTTGACGGATGCCCGGTGGAATTCGTCGAAAGCGTCACGGCAGATGGTGCGGCGCTTGAAGATGTCAACTGCAGGCTAAACAAAATAAGGGCGGCATTCGGGCTAATGCATATAGTACGGGGGAGTTCGCAAATCTCCAGGCGCACTAAACTACGAATATTCGGCTTATGCGTGAAGTCCGTATTGTTGTACGGAAGCGAAACATGGCTGGTGTCTAACACCATCACACAGAGGCTACAATCCTTCATCAACAAATGCCTCCGCATCATCTGCAGAATATTCTGGCCAAACATCATCAGTAACGACGCACTGTGGAGATTAACGAACTAGAAGCCCATCCTTAGGCAAATCAATCGCAGAAGAGACGATGGCCACACATTGAGAAAACCACCAGATAGCATCATGAGAATGGCACCCGGAAGGGAGCAGAGGTCGCGGTCAACCAAAAACAATTGGAGAAGGTCGATGCTGTGCGTACTAGCAGATGGCGACATCTCATGGGACGGTGCGAAAACAGCAGCACAGATCCGTGTACGATGGAAGAGTCCTGTCGAGGCCCTATGCTCCCGAGAGGAGTGAACAAGAAAAAAAAACAAAAAAAATGTAAATTTGTTCTAAATATTATTTTCAGTAGTAGAGTAAAGAGAGTAAGAAATTCTCAAATTAACGGCCTGTAGGAATAGTGACAATGGTAGCCACCACTATGAGAAAATACTTTTTCTAACATTTGGGGTTTTATGCCCACAGTGGGTTTCGAATATGGCCTTACCAAACGGTCATAAAAAAACTAATAAACCAATATTAGCGAGGGTAGCAAAATACATACATATGTATGCATGTATGTTAACAGCCTGATTCTATATAATGGCAAGTTCACGTTATCACTCTTATGGCAGCTAGTCATTGTTTGATATTCTAACCAAGGCGAACCTATACAAGTTTGAGCTACTAAAGTCTAGGAGCTGCCTTCGAATATACTTATATAGCAGGATATACCACATTGATGAAAAAGTTACCGCAATATATTCGAAAAATTGAAAATCCAAGTTTATTCCTCAAATTTGATATTTTCGCCTTCACCCCTGCATCGCTTGATGCAGCTTTGGAAACATTTTTGGAACTCTATTTTCGGTATAGTAATGAGAGCCGTCTTCGATATTTTCATTAGTTCTTTTTGCGGCTGTTAAAACACGTTACCCGTAATGGTTTTTGGACTCGATCAAACGGAAAAAAATCAATTCGCAGGGAGCCATATCAGCTGAATTCGATGACTGTTCGATATTTGGATGGTATTCGTTTCATTCATGGTGCAAAACTCACGAGTTGTTTTCTAGCAACTTAGTCCATTCGGAGCTCTCCACTCACTTGCCTGATGTTGGGTCTTATTCAGCCTTAAAAATCGTGTCTTTGGCGATATCAACTCCCTGTTACTCCCTGTACTCCCTGTTTGCATGAAATTTATCGACACGGCGTGAGCCTAAATGCACTGAAGGGATCCATAAGCAATGTTCAACCTGCCAGTTGTCAGATTAATCATCAGTTATTGATCAACTTTTCTTTCACTTATTGATGTTTTCTCTTCCCTTGATATATTTACATACATATGTAGGTACATATATGCCTTTATTTATATTGCTAAATTCAGAACTCAACTTTTTAAGATTGCAACCAAATTTTATGTGTTTTAATATACATACATACATACATACATATATAATCGAATATGACAGCCTCAGTCTTACTTCTACATACTCTGCTATCCATATCAATACCAATGTGATGCTTGATGTAGCAAGCATCTAAAACTATGCTACAAATGAAGTAAAACCAAAATTTTACAGTAGCCGTTAGAGTTATTAGGAAAGGAGCCCATAAATTGACATGAACATTTCGATTATTAATATGGCGAAGTTATATATTTTTAGGGTAAGGTATTTGAAGTTTGGTAAAAACGATACTGAAACTTAATTTTAATTTATTTATCAATAAAAATTAATAATATTTTTCATCGATTTGGAAAATAAACTAAAATATTTTTACGAACGATTAAGTATCTTATTTGTATGAAGTCCACATTTTACTCCTTTTTTTCAGAATAAAAAATATAGGTGTAAAAATGTCATGAAGTTAAAAGATTTTCGAGAAAAGTTATTTACCGGAATTGCTAAAATAATTTAACTTATATTTCTAACTTTTTTTTTAGTTATATTTTGTATTCATTTAATCAGTAATAGTGTACTAAAAGACTGCGAAAGTCATTCGCTTTAAGTTTTTACTTTGTTTTTGCCTAGCAAGCAAGAATATGGAGATTATTTTAAAAACCTTTCTATTAAAAAATTAAAGTGTATTTTCAAGAGGTGCACCATGGAACTGGCGATATAAGTGTGATAAAATATCAGTTTTGCTCCATTTGTTCCATTCCCTGTTTGGAAAGCAACTATTTTATTTGTCCCGTTTGGGTTTCGAAGGAACTTTTCAATTATGAAAGAGGAAATCATCATCGGGTATGCAAATATAGGCACTAGAGAGTCCCGATGCCTAAATATCTATTTTAAGGCCTTCCCAAGATTTTTTTTTCGTTCTGACCGTTCGGACATCATTTTGCTTATTTTCATTTATATGTATGTAATATGTAAGGGGCAGCTTAAAAAAGGTGACGAATTTAAAGGTATCGGATTTTAAATTGAAATAAAACAACGAAAATTCAAATTGTTGGGGTAATCTTTATTATTTTTGTGCAGAACCATTCACAATATTTATTTTTCAAAGATAATCCCTTTTAAATATTTGCCGCAACTGCGCTGTAATTAGGTCATCCGTAACCACCAATTTTGAATTACTCACTGGAGGTCGGTATCTCGTGAATACCTTTAGTAATGTTCGCTTCCAATAGCTCAGTCGAAGCTGGGTTAACCACAAAGTATTCAGACTTTACATACCCTCACAAATAAAAGTCCAAAGTTGGGATATCACACGATCTTGGTGATCAATCCACTGGCCCAAGACGACAGATTAATTGCTCACAGAAACGACGACGCAGTAAATTCATTGTTTCATGGCTGTAAGGCAAGTGCGCCGTCTCGTGTGGAGATCACACGTTTCAATTTCCGGCATCAAAAGGTCGTTCATCATGGCGCGATAGCATCCGTCATTTATTGTTACATTGGCGCCAGCCTCGTCTTTGAAGAAATACGGGCCTATCATTCCTCCAGTCTATAGGCTGCAACAAACGGTTGTTTTCAATGGAAGCAATGGCTGTTCTTGAATGGCTTCGGGTTGCTCTTCAGCTCAAATACTGCAATTTTTCTTATTGACGTAGCCATCATCGCTGAACAAAATTCGGGTCTCAAAATGCGGATCTTTGCCGATGAACACTTTTCACAGAGTGTCGATTCTCGTAAGCCAATGTACGATTTGTAAACGTTGTTGAGGCGTAAGTCTTTCCATGACGAAATTTCAATGGGTACTGAAAAAAATGATGTATTTAGTTTGACAGTAGTTACGCGTGATCTGTCAAAAAAACCCGATTGGAAAACTTACCACCAATCTGATCACCCTTTATTATAAGTTTCCGAAATCAGTCCTATTCACGGATATTCCAACCTTCTTCGCGTTCCTCCTCCAAAAAAAAAAACAGATTTTAGGTAAACAATGATCTGGGTAAATACCAAACCTCGTGTTAGACAATATTGAGTAACAGATTTTTTGTAAAGTAATAGAAGTTTGCAAAAAGTAGGGTCTTCGTAGAGCATGACACTAAAGAGAGTAAGACATCCTTACAAGTTAACTGGTTTATACTCTTATTTTTAGTATTTTTTTTTACTAAAATGAGCTCTAATACAGGGCTAATGAAATTCGATAATGTTGTGTTTAATGCTGATACTTTTACTTGCTTCCATGAAATGCCGCACATCTCTTAATAAGATGGCTGAGTCATTTCACCTAATGGATAATATGGGTTCCTGGTCATCGCGGCATTTTGAGGGTAACTCCAGAGCCAATGAACTAGCGAGACTCGGCACCAAGGTGACCTACGAGTACATAGACAATGACATAGCCATACCCTTACAAACATGTAAGCTACTTATCCTGAAGAAATCGTAAGGAAAGCAAACGAAAGATGGCGTAATGAAGCCACCTGCAAAATCGTCTATAACTGTGGCCAACTCTCAGTGCTAAACGCAAAGAATCTTTGCTAAGCGAAACTAAGCACAGTCTTAGCACACTGATTTCAATCATAACGGGACATTGTCTAATAGGTAGGCACGCCCAAAGGATGGGTGTAAAGACACATGATTTCTGTAGAAGTTGTCTTGATGAGGAACAGGAAGAGACAATCTTACACCTTCTGTGCCATTGTCCATTTTTAACGAATTGGAAGATCTCAGTTCCACAAAAATAGGAGGTATTCTAAAATTTGTGAAAAGCACACACTGGTTTTAGGAGAAATAGAGAAAGCTCCCCACGCGGCATCATAATGGGCTATGAGCATGAGTGTGTCCCACAGGACAACCGCTTCAACCTAACCTAACCTAACCTTACTTGTAAGGAGCAAAATATCGAATACTGAATAAATATAACAAAAAAAGAAATGCCTATAGTCAAGTACCGAGTAAGGAATTTTAATTATAAAAATTAGAGCATTTTTTTAAACTTTTTATTGAAGGAAAATTAATTTTTCGGGTTTTGTTTGAATTTTATAAAGGAAATACCTACAAATTAAAATTTTTATATTTAGCATAATTTATGTACAGGCGCACAACCAGGTTTTTTTTCCGAACGGTAGTAGCTGATTTGACTACGGGGGGCGTATATTAGCAGAAAATTGTTAAAAAAAGTAATTTCTCTATATATCTCTAAATATATATGTATGTAAATTTGTATATATATGTATCAATTTCAGTTCAGCACACATGCCAGCTCTCAATGTGGAACTTATGACTCCAAAATTATAACGCATAATAAGTTTCACGCCTATGGACAATACCACTACCCCGCCTGAGCTAAGTTTTATATGATCTATGCCCAGGTATTATAGGTATTCCAAACTTTTATTCGAATCTGTCTGTTGTTTTCGATTGCAACTTAGAGCATACATACAAAAATAGTTGCTTATTTAAATTCGATTACACTGATGTATCAGGTCAGTCCATAAGTTCGTGCGTTTTTTAAAGCTGGTTTTAAAATTTATAGAAAAGTTGTTTAAAGTATTTATTAATCAATAATATATTTTTCTTCATTATTTACAATGCCTTCCCAACGTTTAGGCAAATTTTTAATTCCCTGATGTTTGCCTTGCGGTATAAGGTCTTGCGTTGCCGTGGTGAAACAAAACTTTGCGTCTATTCACTAAAGACGGTCGATTTTTGTTAAGTAACTCAATCAGGTTTGATAGCTGATGGGAATAATAATCAGCAGTTATCGTCTGGTTTGGTTATAATAAACAATAGCGGCCATATCCCTCCAAATAGACAGGAGAATCTTCTTGGGGTGAAGGCCATCTCTAGGGGTCGGTTCTGGTGTTTCATCTTTATCTAACCATTGACGTTTGCGAACAGGATTATTGTAAAGGACCCATTTTTTATCGCCAGTAACGATACGATTCAAAAAACTTTCATTTTCAAGCCGTTGCAGTAGCTGAGAAGACACATTCACTCTCTGCTGAAGGTTGGCGACGGAAAGTCTATGCGGAACCCATTTTCCCAGCTTTGAAACCTTTCCCAACTGAACCAGGTGCCTGTGAACTGTTCCATGGGATGGATTTAACCTCTGAGCTATCATATCGACTGTGAAATTTGGCTCAGGACCTTAGGACGACCAGCGCGCGGGGCATCCTCCACGTCGCAGTTACCACTTCGGAATTTTGAAAACCACTTTTGCGCACTGCTTACACTCACGGTATCTTCTTCGTGAACAGTGTTTATTTCTGCAGCAGCAGTTGTTGCATTTTTACCACTTTTATAAAAAAAAAATACAAAATATGCCGCTTATACGCGTTCGAAGATTCCAATTTATTTTTTAACAACACGTGCTTCTATCCGCGATTAAAATCACTTGTTGAATGCACAATATATCAAAGAAAATTTAAGTAGTTCCGTTATATTCCGCGAATAATTTTTTGTATGCAAAAATCGTACAAAAGTGAAATTATGGGTAAAATACGCACGAACTTATGGACTGACCTAATATAAAAAAAGTGTTGAACGCAGCGTTTTCGTATACTTACAATTATTTTATCTGCGATTCAATAATGTTTTTATCAATATTCGGTAATATTGCTGGGAGAATCCCATATTCTTGACCAACAATGATGCGGCTATAAAACTGTTGCGGGACTCTCCCCGTTGCGGGGCCAATCCTTGTCCAATAATGAAATTCGTTGCTTTAATTTCAAAATTACAATTTTCTCTCATTTATTTTACAAAATATTCCCTTTATAAAGCCTATCTATTTTCACAGAAAAATATAACAAATAACAAGAGTTGAAAATCCTTAAAGTGTTTATAATAAAAACATAATTCACAAAAGTGGTAAATTCTATGCATTTATGTATAAGAACAAAGGACTTATTTTAATCGAATACTTAATTAGACTTAACATTCGGTAATAATTAATATTTTTCCAATATAGAAGATAATCGTAATATATATATATATATTATAAAATACATCTGTACGTACATGAAGTTTATAATTATATTAAAATCTATATAAAAATATTTATTTTCTACTACACCACTTAAAATAAATATAACAGTAATCTGCCTATTATCAATATACATCCACCCATTTAAGAGGCAACTTAATGGCCGACTCCATTTTGTTGTTAGAAAATCGACTAGAAAATGCTGTGAAATCAATTTTTTTAGGTAGTCCAGCGATGGGTTGCGAAAGTCCAATTGTACGCAGATGATATATAAGAAAATCGAATATATACATTTCGGTGGGATGAGTATAATGAAAGGAGATCGAATAATTGGAGCAGCAGTCAAGGCCCTAGAAATAATCAGATTATTGGAAAAATATGCCATTCAATCAAAACTTATATGCTTTTTCCATACATCTTTCATTGTTTGCTTATAACCCATTTGAAGTTGATGTGTCAGGGTATTTTTTTACAATATATCATGCAGTGGTCAAAAACAAAAAAAAAAATAATTAAAAAACTTTTTTGCTATCATTTTACTAAAACGAATTTATTTTTTCCACTTTCTCCACCCTTTTTAAATGCTATATTTTGTAAGAGAATGTCAAAAATCTAATATCGCAGGGGACAAACGATCATAATTAAATCCTAATAAAAGTTTTCGTTTTTGAAGATCTACCAACAATAAAAATTAATAAAAAAAAAAACAAATATGAAAGCATTCAAATAAGCTAGTCTCTCGTTTCCAACTGTGCATCTATTAGAATTTAAATATGATCATACACGCA
Organism: Anastrepha fraterculus; assembly: GCA_037575425.1. NCBI lineage: Eukaryota > Metazoa > Arthropoda > Insecta > Diptera > Tephritidae > Anastrepha > Anastrepha fraterculus. The sequence continues at coordinate 34,842 of JAYXIM010036147.1, read as the reverse complement.
TTGAAATTGAACTACGTAGCTGATGTCCAATACTATACAGTCCGGTTCACTTGAATATAATCACTCAGTTTGTCTACATTATTTGCGCATTAAAACTGTGAAAAGGGATCGCTTAATGCTTAAAATTCATTGTGTTTGGGAAATGGGAAAGAAGAAAGGAATAACAGAACGCGAAAAAGGATCTTAACCTCTGAGGGACCTTCAAATCGCCACATGGCAATGGAAAAAAGTAGTATTTAGTGACAAAAAGAAGTTCAATCTGGATAGGTCGGATGGATACAATTACTGTTTGCACGTCTTAAGAATGGAGATAAGGTACTTTAGTCGACATCACAGGCGTGAAGTTAGTGTTATCGTATGGGGAGCAATATCGTACTATGGCGCGTTCGAACTGAAGATTGTAGACTACAAAATGACGGGAAACAGCAATAAATCTCTGTTGGAACTATCTTCTCTCGAGATTTGTGAAACTTATATATATATAATTGGCCCATACACCCTCTTTGGGTGTTTGGCCCAGCTCCTCCTCATATTTGTGGTGTGCGCCTTGATGTTGTTCCACAAATGGAAGGACCTACAGTTTCAAACCCGACTCCGAACGGCAGATATTTTTTATGAGGAGCTTTTTCAAGGCAGAAATGCACCCGGAGGTTTGTCATTGCCTGCTGAGGGACGACCGCCATTAGAAATAACTTTTTCTTAATTTTGATATTTCACCGAGATTCGAACCGACGTTCTCTCTCTAAATTCCGAATGGTAGTCATGCACCAACTCATTCGGCTACGGCGGGCCTAATATTTACTTTCGAGTAAAGTACAGTCTTCCCTTCAATTATCAGAAAACTTTGGATTACTAGATCAAATACCATTTTCTTCGATAACAATTATTGCCTCTAAACAAGTGAAAAGGACTGGATATTATTATTAATTATTTATACAGATCCAAGTTTGATTATGCGTGAAATGGTTGTGACCAAAGGCATCCCAGATTCACGAATAATCGATAGTTTACATGAAAAATCACATATGGAGAAACTGTTTGGAAAGTTGGCACCGCACTTGTTAACAATTCAAGAAAAAGCTGTACCGCAGTATTTTTCAGAGTTTTCAGAAAATCGTTAAAGAGAAAGTATACACTTATTGGAAAATTATTGGAATAAGAGTTTCGAAGTTGAATAATGGGAATAAAAACTAATTTAATTTTAGAATTCACATTCTATATTCTAAATATTTTGGCTTTCTCACTCATCAACTCACCTGTAAAACTTTATTTTAAATGTTAAAATACATACCCACTCAACTGTGTACGGTGTCAGTCGCGCTAACCAATCTGCATTCGTCAAAGTTTCATTGACATTCATAAAGTCGTACAATCGTAGAGGGAACATTTTCTGTTTGTTTTCATTGGGCAGAACGAACCGTCCATCCAAAGGCAAAGCGCCAACATTCTGCAGGCAAATACTCATGCTATAATCCTCAGGTAGTGCGTAATTAGCAGGCGGACAAAGCGTTGCGTTTTTGAAACCTAATGTGACTGCGCGTCGGAGTGCTTCCTTGCTGAGTACATAGCCGGCACCGCCTGACATGTAAGTCTGAAAAAGATATTAAGTTGGTCCCTTATTTAAGTACGAGATTGAGTTAAAATATAAATATGTACGCATATACGAGTATTAGAGCCTGTCTGTAATCTTCAGGGTAAAAATATAGTAAAATCATATGAAAGCTTTCCAGTTTTATTTAAAATAGGCTATCCTAAACTCCATTTCATTGTATAAAATGAATATCGGGCTATTCCAAATGAAGTAGAGTAAATACGCTAATTGCCAGACACGTAACTTTTTTCACACTTTAAAATATATATTGCGTATTTATATGTAGTTTAGATTATGTTGTAGCGGGTGTCCACTACGAGACACACTCAGGCTCATAGCCCATTGTGATACCGCCAGGAGAAGTTGTCCCCGCTAAAATCAAGGTGAGCTTTTCAATATTGAGATCTTTCAATTTATTAAAAAATTGTTTATCTAAAGAAGGGCGGCTTCGTCTGCATAGATCAAGATAGAGGCACAGAAGGTGCGAGATCGTCTCTACCTATATATGTCCCGCTATAACAGAAATTGAATGTGCTTATTTTGATTTAGCTAACATCCTGCGTTTATCCCAGAGATTCGGCCACAATTGTCGAGTGTTTCCGCAGGTAAGCTTATTACATCATCCTTCATACGCTATTCGTACGAATTTCTCAAAAATGAGTAGCTTACATGTTTGTAGGATATACCTATGCCATCTTCTATGTTCTCGTTATGGGAGTGTCATGCCGAATCTCGCAGGTTCATCGAATCTGGCAAACTCTTTGAAAGATTTCATGCTACCTAGGAGATTGCCGACTGCTTTGTAAGCGATTTTATCGCTGACTGGTTGTCAGCAAAAACATAGGGGATATCCCCATACGTTCGGAATATACGCCTCCGTAATCTGTGTATACATGGATGGCTTCGCCCTTTTTACAAGGTCCTGTTTCTACTCTTCCCTTGAGGATAGGGCGCTGTGAATGTTGTGGTGACAATAGTAGGCCGGAGTTTTATACAAATTAATTTTAAAGTCTAGGCACATGTGAGTGGCACGAGATATTTTGACAATATTTGTGTTCAACATCGAATACATCTAAATTAAAATTTTTCTCGTCGGGAGATGTGACATTATCCAACTCTTCATCCCAAAAACGTTGTTTGTCACAACTGCCAATGCGAGCACCCGGTGTCGTTCTTGCAACCGTAGTTCGCATGATTTAAATTCAAACTCTAGGCCCAGTTCGGCCTAATACCGTTTTTATTTGATTACAATTCATAGCTTGATTAACTCTTTAATGCATTAATTAATACAAAATAAAATGTTTTACAGGGAAAATAGCTTTTGTGCAATTTTGTGCAATTAGTTTTTATTGATTTCAAAGACAAAATTGTTCAAAAATGATTACAATTTTAACATATATTCACTTTAGCTCGATATGCCTTAACTATAGCCTTCAAACGGTCAAAAAATTAGTTGCATGCTGCATGAATGTGATCTTGAGGCCGCATTCACTTTGACACAAGGCTCGATAAAAACGATTGGAGGGCGTCCATCAGCGGTCACTGCTTCCCAAACCATTACTTGCAATGGGAAATTGCTTCAAATTCTTGTATGAGCGTTCGGTCAAGTAAACACGATCGTTTTGAGTGTTTATGAACTGGTCATTTGGGAAATTTTTTTCATCAGAAAACACAATGTTAGGAAATTCGCCACGTTCGTGCAAGCGCAACAACTCCTTTGCTCTTTCGCACCGAACTTTTTTTTGCTGGGGTGAAAGATCGCATGCTTTTTGGAACTTGTAAGCCTTAACCTTGAGCTCATTTTTCAATATGCGTCGAATGCTGTCTTGCGATATTTTCAGTTCTTTGGCCATTTTTCTTCCACTTCGACGTGGATTTCGTTCAAGTCGAGCCTTCACTTTCCAAACCATTTCAGGCGTTGTTGCGGTTTTTTTGTTTATAGTGCGACACACAAATATTTTATTCACTTTGAGCTGAGCTCACGAACAATGGCTGGCTGTGATTTTCTAGCCAAATGTAACACAATCACAGTAGAACATTTTTGGCGTTGATGTCATGAGCTGTTTTACAGATTCGAGTACAAGCAGTGTGAAGTTGGTAACACTTCATATCGTTCACCCTGTGTATTTACATATTTAATAAAAATTTATATATTTATAGTACTTAATTTGAAAATAAAATATAATCAAAACTATTGTAGTATGTGGGCTCATATGCAGTAAAGGGTTAATGGCTAAATGATGAGTGCAACAGCCTAACAATAGGTATATGACGTATATGCACTTGATTCTACAATAATTTTAACGGAAATTCAAAAGGTTGGAGACGGTATTACGATATCGTTTCACCAATGTTGTTCTAATACTGACAATTCTCTCCTACTGGACATTTTGTACTCAAACAAGAACTAATATTAAATAATTAAACCCCGTTTTTGAGTTTATTGTTCACGGTATGAGATAACTTTGAATAAGATAACTTCTTTAATGCAGAGATTTTAACCCCAAAATATTGGGGACGTGGCATCTAACCCATAGACAAAAATGTTAAAACCAATCTATGTCTAAAACCAATTAAGCTAGGGCACTGAAACTTGGCAAGACTGCGTAATTCTTTATAACCCACTTATGGTGAAAAGTATTAGGTATTGGAAAAGGGGACGTAACCCCTCCCATAAAAAATGAGCCCTTCATAAAGCTTTTCTCTGGAGCGGCTTAGGCTAAGGACGTGGCATTTCAAACAGTTACTTAAATTATGTATATAAATTATATATATAAATAAAGCCAAAAAGCATTAGGTATTAGGGAAATTAGGAGTGTGGTACCTCCCATACAAACTTAAATCTAATATCGTGCGTACAAAATAAATGAATCAATGGAAATTAAAAAATCTTGAGAATTGTTATTGGCTGAATTTTCGACCACGTGCGATACTACTAAATTATTAATATGTATAAAGGGTTTTCCAATAGCAGGTGATATTTTGAATAGCCCGCTATTTCGGTAGATGTCACTTTTGAAGCTGTCATTTTTTGATATTTGACAAGTAGAAACTACGTCATTAATAAAAATGGGCCCATACACGCTTAAACAACGCATTGAAATTATTAAAATTCACTATAAAAATGGTGAAAATTTAGCAGAGACGGTTCGTAAAACTCGAACATTTTTGGGTCATCGTGAAGCATCTTGTCGGACCGCAATACAGAAATTGGTGAAAAAATTTGAGCTGCTGGGACAAGTTAGTGATGTGAAGAATAAAAGCCGTGCACGTCGCTCAAGAACAGCTGAAAATATTGCTGCTGTAGCCGAAAGTTTCGATGAAAACCCAGGTTTGTTCATTCCTCGTCGTTCTTTGGAATTAGGCATTCCACAAACGTGATTACACTGTATTTTGCATAAAGATTTGAATCTTAAGGCTTATAAAGCCCAGTTAACACAAGAATCCAAGTCGGCCGATCATCAACAACGTCGTGTCTTTCCTGATTGGGTCGTTGAAATGCATGAAAATGATCCGAAATTCCATCGAAAAATCATCTTGAGTGATGAGGCCAATTTCCTCCTCAGTGGATTCGTCAACAAGCAAAATTGTCGGATCTGGGGCTCAGAAAATTCAAGAGTTATTGTTGGAAAGCCTCTCTATCCCCAACGTGTGACTGTTTGGTGCGGTTTATGGTCCGGTGGAGTCATTGGATCTTACTTTTTCGAAAACGAAGCTGGAGCAACAGTTACGGTGAATGGATTGCGCTATCGGGAGATGATTAACGATTTTTTATGGCCGGAATTGGATGATATTGATCTGGACAACGTATATTTTCAACAAGACGGCGCTACGTGCCACACAAGTAACGAAACCAAAATAACACCTCTTATTGGAAAACCCTTTAGTAAATTATTAATATATATCATCTAACATATCTAATCAAAAATAATTCTCACTTATTGCATCCGCTGATTGTGGGACTGCCAAAATACATACATGTGTGTGTGTGTATGACTGATTTCTCATACATACATATAAGTATGTATTTATAACCATAGTAAATTTAAGATAAAAATTAAATTGTTTTCTTAATAGCGTCTAAATACCAAAACCGTTCACACAATTTCGAAATTTTTTATTTATTGTCGTTATTCCTTATTTAAATATATAGAAAAATTAATATTAATATTTCTTACTGGAACAAGCTAGTACAAAAATTAAACAAACTTACTTTTCTATGTCATACGACCACAGATACATTTATTTTCTAAGAAGTGTTCGATTCACATTGTCATTTTAGCTAACGATACCAAGAACAAGATTAATCATGATAATCGAATTAAGCGCGCAACCAAACCGTTATTTATATTTCAAAAACACTAAAAAATAATTTCACACATAATTATTTTATGAATATACTTGTTAATTGAGTTATATCATAATTTTTTTATTTTTATCAGAATTTTTTTTTTTTTTTTTAAATGGTGTCAATTCGAATTGATCTTTCAGAGAGTCTCACTTTTATAAACATCGTTCGCGTGGCTTAATGGATTAGACAGCTAAACCAATTTCCAAAAAAAATATTTTGCTATTGTATAAAGATGGCCTAGCATCTTAAAATTGGCATACTCAAGGGATTAACCACTATCAGCGCGTTTGGTCCTTTATGACTCCAAATTTAAATTAACTGCATTTTACTATTTTAGGTTTTATTATTAACTTTATTTCACAAACTTTTTATTTAAATATATTTTAATTAAAAAACACAGTCACATACTTACCAAAAAACATTTATTCACATCTAAAGTAAATTTTGAAAACAGTCCATAAATTAGGAATAAATTATAAAATAATCAAAGATTTCTATTTTAGTAAACTATATAAAAAGTGCAGAGGAAATGAATTTATATATATTATATTAAGACAATATTTTGGACTCATATTGGATAGGAAACTCACATGAAAACCTAATATTGAGGCAAGAGTAAAAAAGGCCAACGTTGCATTATATACTTGCAAAAGAGCGGTCGGTATTAAATGGGAGTTAACACCTCGCGTTACTCATTGGCTATATACTTCTTTAGTTAGGCCAATCTTAATGTATGGAATACTTGTATGGTGGCCTAAAGGCGAGTTACACTAAAATCATGAGTAAGGTCCAAAGAACAGCTCTTTTATGCATCTCTGGTGCTTTAAGGATTACCCCAAACGAAGCACTAGAAGTGCTAATTAATTTGCCTGCATTAAATCTCGTAGGGAAAAACATGGCCGCCGCCTCGGCGCTCAGACTCAAAAGTATGGCGCTATATTTAGGCGGCTTTCCCACGCCTGTATTTTGCACACTCTGAACAGTCACAAACAAGAAATAGACTATTCTATTCCTAGACTTACCTTCGACAAGCTCTTCAAGACAAGTATACCGTCAAGAAGAGAGTGGCAGACTCCAAAGGCCATGGAGAAGGGGGAATTAAATTTTTATACAGATGATTCCAAGCTAGACGATAAAGTTGGCTATGGACTGGAACTATCCGTTCGACTACCAGACTACTGCAGCGTTTATCAGGCACAGGTTCTAGCCATAAAAGAAGTGGCTACATACCTAAATACGCATGCCGTAACAAAAACGACTATAAATATGTATATTCTCGGATAGCCAAGCGGCCATTAAATCAATGAATGCGGCTATACTAAGATCAAAGGTTGCACAGGAATTCCGAGCAGCCCTAAATGATATTAGCGTCGTATTGAAGATCAGCCTTATTTGGTTTCCGGGACACAGAGATATTGAGGGAAACTGTAGAGCTGATGAGCTAGCCAGAAAAGGTACTGCTCTTCAACTGTTCCGTGATAAAAGTACCATTGGAATACCTTTGGCCACCAGTAAATTAATAATAAAAATAACGATACCCAAGGGGCCAATAGCTCATGGGAAGATGAAGATACATGCGTAACAGCCGGGCTACTATGGCCGCAAATAAACAAGAAAAGGACTAAGGAATTGCTTAGCCTCTCAAGAGAAGATATTTCGAAGATCATGGCTTGTGTCACCGGCCACTGGCTTTTTGGCAAGCATTCCTTGAGACTAGGAGTATTCTCCCATGAATATTGTAGAAGTTGTAGAAATGAGAAAGAGGAAGAAACAGTTATGCACTTTCTTTGCAGTTGTCCAGCCTTAGCTAAAATCAGAGCAGCTTCTCTAGGTAAACACTTTTTCAATTCTCTTACAGACCTATCTGGCGCGGGGATTAGGCTAATCCTGCGCTTCATAAGAGCCTCAAAATGGTTTCATGAAAGTAAATAAACAAGTGGTATCACAGTGTCGCACATACGGACCGACTACCACCATAACCTAACCTAACCTAAGACAATATTTTAGTTATGCTTCGACAAGCAAGATGAGTTTCAATTAGGGAAAATGCCAAAGACTCGCGTTTTATATTCTGCAAGAATATATAAAGAGTCAAATATTATATGAGTAAAAAAAGAACAAAAAGGGAGTGGAAAAAATAAACGAAGTGACCACTTGGAGTAAGAGCGGGCTATGTGCTTACAACATTATTGTTATGCAAAGCTAGGAGGAGCAGCAAAAAATTATGAAAAACCTTCAATTATTCATAGTTTTTCATACCATTGCCATTATTGATGCCGTCAATTATTTCATCATCGCTTTCCTCTGCTAACCATCGCAAAATGCGATCTTCTTGTTGCCAATACGTTTTCAAAGTAACGAAGGAACGATGTCATATAAGCCGTCGCGGGGGGCAAAAAAATACCTTATGAAGTTTAAAACGACTCTTTTTTATAATAGCGACCCAATAACTGAGCGAAGCCACATGAATATGTTAAGCATAGCATCAAGTGAAGCTATAGGCGGCCCGTAAGTTAACTCGTAGAAGAAAATGCAATATTAACTTTTTTTTGAAAAAGAAAAATGGATGGCGGATTAAGTTGTTAAACATTTGTAAATACTTCTATTTTTATTTTTGATATTTGGATATTCACACCATTTATAAGTACAATATAAGTACAAGGTGGGGCAAAATTAATCATCATTTTGGAAGATTTATAAAATTTGCAAAACTTTGCAAACTTTTTTAATCCAAAATTATTAACTTAAAAATTAAAATAATATTGGTGTATGGTGTAAAATGCATAAAATTCTTTTGAGAAATGTCCAAAAACGGGATACGAGTCGGTCTGGAAAAAAAGTTTTCACTTGAGTTATTCTTTCCACGGACTAAGACGGGCAAACCGAAATCAAAACTTTTTGTAGTATGGATGCAATTGCGCTATTGGCAAAAGATGTGGCCTCTCTTCTAGAGTTGTATTTTGGCACCATAACACCATTATAAAGCCAATTCTGTTCTATGGAGTCCTAGTCTGATGGAACTCACTGAAGGGGATGACGTCGGTGAAAAAGCTCGAGAGAATTAAAAACTCTGCTCACATTGAAATCAGTGGGATGCTTCGAACTTCTGCTAACACAAGGCTAAATGTAAACATTACAGGCAAAACTGTTGCTGCCCGTGCCGCAATCAGACTGAGAAGCTCGGGTGAGAGACTTGACCATACTTACGGGCAATCAGGTGTCCCCAAAAAATTTAGATTCATTCCCCTGGGAAATAATCAATGTTCACCCAATAAAATACTAAGTCCAAGCGAGACATTCTCCACACCATCCACCATTCCCATCAAGGAAAGAGTGGGCGTGGTGACGCTTTTGCAAGAGATAGCTGCAATCAAAGAAACTAGTGATCAGGCAACTGATGTAATAATTTTGATGGAAGTGAATATCTACTCCGCAGGCCAAGCGGCAATCCGAGCCCAGGATTTAATGATGAGGCACTCGAAACTGGTTCCGAAATGCCTTATTTCCCTTTCGATCGCAACCTAAATCTTTGGTATAGAGCTCATCTGGATGCCTGGCCACAGCGATATTGTAGGAAACTGCGAGGTGGATGAGGGGACTAGGCAGGGGATCTCTTCCACGCGAAATGAGGACAGGGATCTTCTTCACCACCAGCGGTCTGCTCCTGGAAGTGTGAGGTTTGCGTCAAACCCCATGCGGATCGGGGTCACTCGAGGGATCTTCTAAGATTAACTAAATCTCAGCTCTCGAACTTCATCGGTGCTCTTTCAGTACACTAATCGGGACGTGTGCATGCTGTCAGACTCGGCATTACTTCAAGTGATTACTTTTACACCAGCTGTATAGATGATGAGGTAAATTATCTCAGCCCCTTTTCCTTAGTTATCCAGCTCTTGCAGGGCTCTGATTTAGGCATCTTGAGTATCATTTCTTTGCTACACCTGTTCATATAGCAGGCCTTGATAAACACCTGATCGTCAGCATGAAGCATTTAATACAACCTTAACTCAGTCATCATTCGGTCGTCATCCACAAATTTCTAACCAACTAAAATGCGAACCTTTTTATTCCCTCGCAAGGAGAAAAATGGACTTGCAGTGAATGGTTCATTCAACATAAGTTGGTGTTGATGATCATTTATCTCACAGACCGCACCTCACAAAATAAATGAAGCAAATTAAATTAAATGTTTCGTTCAAACCGTGAATGCATACATTAGTGAAATCGCTCCATCTTTAACCATTACATTAAATCAGTAGCTTATTAGCGATTTAGCATAGATTTGCATACACAATTCGAGTAAACAAACGTATTAGCAAAACTATCATTATTTTTCACATAGTTAACGGTGTCAAAAACTTGACGTTTTTAAGACTTTATGTTTCTTGAATTTCGTTTTGGGGCGAAATTTTACTAAGTAAAAACAAAGAATAAAAACACATAAATCAACGTGATGCATGTAAATATATACATACATATGCCCATAGCGTTTTACTAATAAACTTACCACATTTTGCTGCACCAATTCATAGCCAAAAAATACTGGCGCTTCGGGTTGATAAGCATAGAGAGAATATCGTAGATTTTCCATGATGACGTAGCTGTTACAGAAAAAAGGAGTAAAGTATAAGTCTGCATATATATAATATGTATATTGTACATATGTATATACGAGTATATATGTATTGCGGTAAATAAATAATAAATAACATGAGACAACTTGGTACAATTACTGATTGATTTTGAATACATGGGTATGTATGTATGTGTGTACCTCGGCTAGATTGTATTGTACATCAAAATTGGTAAGAAAATTTTGATTGACGTTATAATGAGGTCAGCAATATTCGAATATATGAGTTAGCTAAATAAAAAGTGACTCTACAAATTTCGTGGGCGATGTCAATTCGATTTTTAATTTTTATTATATTGGTGGACATGTCAGCGAAATATGTTGGTATCTTAAGTCAGTTTGCTTTTTATATCCGCGCGAAGTTGTGCAAATGGGCATTATACGGGTAGTATTGTTCAACTAATGGCTGTATGGGGTTCAATAAGTACCAGTGTTAGAAATGTAGACACCATTTTTTCACAATTTGTTTTTTATTTTTCAACCAAGTCGCCTTTTAGAAAGATACACTTCTCCCAATGCTCCGGCCATTTTTAATTCCTCCCAAATGTATGACTTGTCGAACTCTACAAAATACGTATCTGTTTCTGCGATGACTTCCTCGTTTGAACTAAATTTTTTCCCGCGAGCTATTTCGGGTGAATACTGGGGGTACGTCAGCAATTCATAACGCCATTCATACAGTTTGGTGGCGACAACTCCGGATGAATGTTCCAATAACTCACTGTAGTATTGTTCAGTGATCGTTCTTCCTTTTTCTAAAAAACCCATGAGGATGTCGCCGTTCGCCGTTCGCATCCCAAAAAAATCGCCGCTGTGATCTTTCCGGCCGATGGGACTGTCTTTGCCTTCTTTCGAGCAGATTCACCAGATTCCATTATTTTGATTGTTGCTTAGTTTCTGATGTATAATATAATGATGAATCCAGGTTTCATCAACGGTGACAACTCGATGCAAAAATTCCTTCGGATCTCGCTTAAATTGCTTCAAACACTGTTTCGAAGTTAACAGCCGCATCCGCTTATTGTTGCTTGTTGGCAATCGCCGCATTCATCGGGCCGACAATTTTTTCATCGCCAATTCATCATCATCATGTAAAATATTAATTGCCGTTCCGGGCGACACACCTATGACCTCTGTTACTACGCGCACTTTCGTTCGTAGATCAGCGAGAATCATGTCATAGACTTTTTGAATGATTTCCTCGGTACCCATGTTTGCCGGACGTCCTGGTCGCTCCTCATCAAAAACGGTTGTTCGCCCACGATTAAATTCGTTGATCCAATATCTAACTGTGGTCATAGATGGCGAAGCGTCCCCATAGACAGCATCCAACTTTGTTTTTACCTCCCCATCCACATTTTTCCCCATTCAAAAACAAAAAGCGAATCACCGAAGGCTACTGCTCTTTTTCCATCTAAGCGAAAATCACGAAACACGTCTTACTGCAATAGCTGCCAAATCCAAACTAACTTATCAATCAGTCTGAAATTTGTTTTGCCGTCATTCGATACATAGCAGCACACGATGCTAATACCAACTTCCCTCAGGAACGCCCTCTGTCATCAAACACGGGCACTAATTGAACCGCCATCGTAACAGCTTAAAAGAATCGAGATAGATGAAGACATATGCAAGTTGGCGCAAAATTAATCAATCTATCAGAGGATTTTTAATTTATGCATATGGCATATATGTACGTGGAATCATATTTGACAATTATGAGCGGAATATATAAACAGACAGGCAATGGAGCGCATAAAAGTCAAAACAAAAATATTTCTATCATTAAAAATATTTATTTTTATTTTAGTAGAAAAGTTATTCAAGAACAAAATTGGATGATTAATTTTGCGCCACCTTCATCATCATCCTTTGGCGCTACAGCTTCTTGCGGTCTGCTGAACAGTACGCCTCCATGCTGCTCTGTCCACGGCCGTCTCCTTCCAGTTGCTCAGCATAAGTTGTTCCTGATCTTTCTTCACTTCATCTATCCATCTCGATCTTGGTCTTCCATTTGCTTTCAGCTTCAGTATTTTCCTTTGGGCTCTTGATCTGTTCATTCTCATATCGCAACGTACCACATCTACGCCTTTAATTAGTTCCTCCAGTTCATCATTCCATCGAGTCTTGTGCAATTCTGGCTGCGCCAAATATTTTTCTGAGAACTTTCCTTTCATTTTTAGTTTTATCTTATATTCTTATTCCCCGTTTGTAGTTTTATCTTATATTCTTCACTCAATGTCCATAAGTTACCTTAAGTGGGAAAATGTATATAAATGGCACAAACTCCTCACAGATTGCAGCAAGGATTTTAATGAAATAATTTCGGTCAAATTTTTTACTTTTCATTCTTCTTGAAAGCAAAAATAGTTGAGCTTTTCTGCTATGAAATAAAGTATGGCGAAGAGTAAGCAACAAAATTAATTACGTGAATTATCCTCTATTAATACCATAGAGTGAGTTTAAGTATTCAAACCTATTTATTGAAAATTTGGTGCTTTGAAAATTTTCAAATCTTTAAAAAATTCAATTGATGAGAAAATGAGAAACCGAGTTTGCAGCATTGCTACATAAAATCTACAATTTTATTTTCTAATTTTTGTCGCAGGGTGTAAAATAGAACTTTCAAAGCGATTTTTCAAAAACCATTTTTCATCTAACAAGGTATTTGATGATCCGGCCCAACATATATCCTAGATAAAAAACTAAAATATTCTTTAGAACAATATTTTTATATAATACCTTCTTTTAACAGATCGGTTATCCAATACTTATAATAAAAAAATTACCCGTAGCCGCTTAACAGGGCATCCAAATCAAAAATAATCAAGCAGTGTTGAGAATTAGTTGAATGTTTGAAATAAACTTGTATATTTACCGCCGAAACCGCTTAATAGGGAGTCTGGTGGTAGAATTAGGTTTGAAATTAAATGTTTATCACTAAGCACAGCGTATATGAGTCCGGACCCCGTTAGCTAAGTTATTCGTGCGGGTTACTTAGTCACGATGTCGCAGTGAACATGTGATCAACGTGCGTTTACAACTGCTCGCGCACATTCCGCTACAATATTCGACGTTTACATGATTCCACAAGTGAAGATTTGTTTCGTACATGGTTGCGAAAATTCCAGGCAACAAGTTCAAAGGCGAATAAGTCACAGCCAGGATCCAGCCGGGCATCGAGAACAAATAAAAAAATGGAACTCGTTGCTACAAGTTTGCGTGATAATCCGCGTCAGTCATAACATCCGAAAACTATTGTGTATGAAATGTTGAAGAATGATCTTAGATTTCACCTCTTTATAATTCAAATCGTGCATGTTCCTAAGCCTTGCGAATACAATTTGCATAAAAAATTCTGGGAGACAATGGAGGGGCGATTTCGTACGGTAAACTCTATCTTTTGGAGTGACGATGCACATTTTCATTTAAATGGAAGTCTCAAAGTGGCGGCATTCTCAAGCAGTGGAATAATTGGACCTCATATATATATATATTTTTTTTTTTAAATGGTTGAAGGCAAGAATTTTCTGTCTACAGTGTCCCTTGGCGGCGCTTGTTGAACAATTATTTTTTTTGCCAATGATTCTCTCATTTATTCCTTCCATCTTTCATAGTACATGCACTTGGTTTCAGCAAGATGGCACCAAGCGACACACGGCCTAAGAGATCACGGCGATACTGCATGACTTCTGCCCTACCGACGAGCAGTTTCGGTGGCATATCTTGGCCACCCAGGTTGTCCTGGGTACTTTTCGTCTCAGCACTAAAAGAAAATATCGTTCGAGAGGTTAATGCATCCCGACTTCACTTCTGTAGCGAATGGCACGGAGTACGGAGGCCAGATTCGAAGAGTCTACCCGACGTAATGGTCAACATTTAGAGAATATAACTTAAAAAAAAGTAAAATCCGCCATTGCCTTATTTGAAATAGTTATTGAAATAAAGGTTTACTTTTGGAACTATTTTTTCATTTAGATTTAAATTGATAATTCTGCTACCAGAATGCCAAAAATAATGTGGAATGTGAAACGTCGGCAATTTTCACAAATTTACCACCACAAAAGTTATTTTATTTTACTGTTTCTGTTAGGGTTATATATATTTTTATAAACTATGATAACATACCTACTCATAATGAAATTGTCTTCATGATATGCAACTTTTGCAACAAACAAATTAATTTTCTTTTCAATTCACTATATTAACATATCAAAACCATTGTTCTAAAGTGAATAGTTAAACGATTAATCACACGAGTTCGGGTATTGCAGTACAATATAATTTATTGAATACTAGTTAGTACCCAGCGAGCCTTTTTATTTTGACTTAACATGAGTGGGGAAACAATGGCCCGGATATACCCAACGCCCATTAGAGTTGAGTGCAAAAAAATTTAGTAAGATCGGAGCATAAATGGTCGCAAGCCGATTGTAATTGATTTTATGTGAATAGTACAATTCGCAGAAATGTGTGAAAAATGTGAACAAAAGTAAATCGATCGCCATAGACCAATGCATAACTACGATTCGGATTTACGCAGGTTCGAATCTCCATGCATGAAACACCAAAATGATAGAAAAAGTTGTTTCTACTAGCGGTCGCTTTCCGTGAAACACTCCTCATTAAAACTGTAGGTCCCTCCATTTGGGGAACAACTTCAAGACGCGCATCACACCCAAAAAGGATTAGGCGCCAATTACAATCACTTTAAATATGAACTATGGATGGAACCTGCGGCCTCGCTAGTCTGGCATAAGTGCACTAGCCGGCCATCCCAGAGATTGTAGATTCAAATCCCACGTAAAATAAGGCCCTCACATTTTTCTAAACTTACGTACTTTCCTAGTTTCTATAAAACAAAATAATAATATAATAGCGCAGACACACCAAATTTAGCGAAGTCCTCAAGCATCTGTGTGATCCTTCTGCCAGAAAAATTTGACACACAGATAGCGCCTCCAGCAGTGAAAAAGCAACGACAGATGGGCATTCCCACTACTTAGCGGCAGGCTAATCTAGGCCCTGTCAGAAAGCGAATAGATTAACGAAACCAACGCAAGACTGAGTCTTGTTATTTCATAAAGTGTTTTTCAATATAAAACCTTTGGAGTGCAGAGCGATTTTCATGTTTCTCGGTTTCTGAAGTGACTACTGTTTCATTAAAATTTGTTATCCTTCACAGTAATTAGTTTTTTCACCGTTATTTCAGTACGGACTGAGGTCAATTTCCAATCAATTTGCGTGTATTTGCGTCCACAAATAATGTCGAAAAAATTGTTTTTGTATATGACGTAATAAAATCATTAATATTTAACTCATTCATCGAGCCGAGAACGGTCATTGCGCTCTTCAACATTTCCTTTCTCCCCTTCTTTCTTAATGTTAACATATCCAGACTAGAACTAGGTGACGTCATGTCCTAGTGTTGTCTTTAATTTAGTGACGGTCAAATGTTTACTAATTCACCGGTTTGTATTGACAGTCAAGCTGCACTGAAAGCCCTTGCTAACCCACGATGCTATTCGAAGTTAGTCGGTGAATGTAAGACAAAACTGAACAGTGTTGCGAAACACAACAAAGTTAGTCTTATTTGGGTGCCTGGACATTGTGGTATTACAGGGAACGAGTTAGCTGATAAATTGGCAAATGAAGGCTCTGCAAGTATGCCACTAGGCCCTGAACCCTTTCTAGGTGTCAATTCCGCATCGATTTAACTATGGATTGACGACTTCATGAGGTCTGCTCACAGAGATCGTTGGTCTGAGTTGAACTCGTCCAGAGTAGCCAAGTGCTTTGTGAAAGAACCAAACAGGAAAACAGCGACCTTCCTCCTAAAACTCAGCAGGAAGGATCTGAGAGTACTGGTGGGTGTAATCACAGGGCACAACGTCTGTGGTCAGCATATGGCTACCATGGGGGTCGTAGGCAGCCCGATATGTCTATCCTGTCTTGAGAATGACGACACTGCAAAGCATTTTATCATCGCTGTCCTGCATTTTCCAGAATCAGACTTAGGATATTGGGTTGCGATACACTGAGTATGGTCAAAGTTCATACTTTCCTTCTTCCGGATCTCTGAAAATTCATCAATGAATCCAAGAGATTTGTGGAAGAGTGACCTCAAACTAATTTATCCGTTTTTACCATCCACCTTTTATCTTTCCTATCTCTATTCATTCTACTGATATCTATCCGGGTGTAGTACCATAGTCTACTGACTGAGTGCTTGGACTTGTCTAGCCCCCCACAAATCTAATCTAATCTAATCTAATTCTCTGGTGACGCGAAAAATACTTTCACTAACTGTTAAATTGCCTTCAAAACGAAGTTGTATTAGCCACGCATTACAAACTCCCGAGTTGGCAAAATTGTTTTAGAGAACTTATGCAATGTTTTCTCTGTTTGCAAATATTATGAATCTTCCCATGAGAAAATGAATTTTACGCCACTTTGTAGATAAAAATAATTTAAACTTAAATTCACTCTTTTCCATATGTCTTCTTTTATCAATCGTGAATAGAGATTCAAGTATTCCACTGTACGAAAATTTTGCCCACCCCTGCTTTGGTTTTCACATTTCTTGACGAGGCTTGTCAAGTTCGAAGGTGGTTTTCAAAATACAAAGTTTCGCTTAAGCCTAATTTCTTAGTTCAAATATAGCTCATTTTGAAATTTGTTTGCTTTATTAAAAATTACATTCAATTACTTAAAATTTTGAATATTTTTATATTGGAAAAATTACTACTATCTGGGCAATCCTAACGTATAAATTTGTGTACTCCATACCACCCCATAAAACGCCGAAGCAAAAAATCACCTCCATGACTCTTTAAGAACTCTATCTAAAGTAATTCCCTCCACATTCACAATAAGTCCAACACGAAATCTACAGTATATCGTAAAAACTTTTTTAAAAATTAAAGAACAAAACAACCGTACATTGCTATACACCGACAACTCACAGCACAACGAAACCGTAAGCTACATCACCATATCTGACTCAAATGTAGCTCGTAGGTAATCCTCATATGGGCACCCGCCATGTAAACATAACAGGAAATGAGCTCGCGAACGAGGCAGCCAAATTTGCTGTACATACACCAGCAGTTTCCAACAAAATCTGAAAGATAATGACATAGAACTTTACTGCAAAAAGCACTACTTCCACAAACAATCAAAGCTAATGGCAACTAACGTTTTCTTGGTAGCGAACTATAAACTGCAGCTAGCATCGGCTAAAATCATGCTACGACAGCCAAATAACAAAATTTGACATGACAAATTCTTACGCTTAGGTTAGGTCATACCAGCATAACTCGCTGCTTTCAATAGAACGTTCGAAATTTAACTCCTGTCACTTTTGTAGCTCTCTAACGAAACTAACCACCGAACACATCCCGGTAGACTGCACGCACTACAGTTATCAACTCACTAGAATATTTGAAAGCTGGAATCCTCTACAACTTTTAGCGAACAAAAGTACGAACGATATTAAACAAATAATACAACTCCTGAAAACATCTCAAATTTACTACCTAATATAATCAATAAAATAAATGTTAATTGGTTAATTTACATTCAAGGATATACTAGTATCCATACTAATACCAATAACTTCAGTTTAGCTGAAGGATATAGGCATAGGTGAAGGCAGTTGTTATACTTTTGTTTACCTAGATGTAGATTAGAGTTTTAAACTCTCAAGTTGCTATATAACAAGTAAATAAATATTCATAATTTTCGCTACAGCAGCAATATTCTCAACAGTACGTCCAGTTTTTCGTCTGCCAGTCCTTTTTCTGGCTCTGAAAAATTGTACTTCTTTTTTTCTAGGAATTATTCACTACTCACGTCACCTTCATATATATAGGCGCCCCTATTGAAAGACCCTTTATTACCGTTCTTAATATTTTTAATTAAAAAGCTATCGCTGCTAATTGTATCTACCTCTTTCAACATTCAATTAACTGGTTTCAGTTTTTTCTTGCTCTAGCTCTTCTAAATAATTTAACCATAAATAAAGTCCATTCCCGACAACATGCCAACGCTTATTGATTGTAGTACAACAAGAAATTAAACTTCTAGGCTAATGAACCAGCACAATTTAAAAGCATTCTGAACAGTAAACCTGTTTCACATTTCTCTACGTCTTTCTCTTTCATTCGTTTTTTGCTGGTCTACCTAAGCTAAAAATATATTCCTCCTAGCCAAATTAATTCAATAACATTTCACTTTTACACAATTTTCGAACCAAATCACATCAAAATTGACTAAATTAAATTGTTTTTTTGTGTTAGTTGTTGGCGTTTTATGGCTCATATTTTTTATACACTCACTCACGTATCATCATCCGCTTTCAAAAACCAATCGTATTGCGCATAGTACTGGGCGTATACGTAACTAAATCCTTGCCGCATCTTATGCCAAAGCAGATCATATGTATCGGATGCGCTATCCACTACCGCGACAGCGCCCAATTCGTCATCCGGTTCACTGCTGAAAAAAACTAGACGCGTGCAACGCTTGCCCCAGGTGGCTTTCACATGTGCCGCGCGCGTTTCATGCTGTGCCGGCGTGGTTAGAACCATACATAGTATGCGCACCTCATCGAACAAGCGTTGCTGCAGTGAATCGGCGATACTTTTGGATTGTGGCAAGAAGCCAGTATAATCGGTACGCCCTGGCGTGGTCTTGGCACTATGATGTCGCAGTTGAGCCGCTTGCAGTAGGAAACGGTCGTAGCAGAGAAGAGTCGTGAGCGCCATCAGAAAACCGAGAACATAACCGTAGAGGAATTGCAGTTGTTTCTTTAAATGAACAATGGATTCTGAAAAGGCAAGGAAAACTATTAAGCAAAATACCAAAATATACTATACGACGTGTATTTAGCTTTGAAAACACATACATGTACACATATATATGTATTACTTCTGATGCAGACTACGGCAATTAAATACGAATTTGCAAACGTTTACAGCTCGCATGTACGTACAAACATACTTATACTTTATGCATTTTTGTTTATGCTTTACGCTTTTTTATATGTATGTATGTATGTATATTAAAATCACACATATTTGATATGATTTATCGCACACTTGCACTCACTTTCTGACGATTTTGCGTCCTTGCTTGCGGTCGCAGATGCGCGTTGAAATTCCACGAAACTACTCATTGTCGTTGTTGGTGAAAATAAATCACTTGCAATTGTGTACGTTATGTATCCCAGCACTCTTTCGGTATTTACGCGACTAAGCTCAGATCAGTACTGAAAGAAACTCGCCGCTGGAGTCTTTGTTGGGCAGCTTAATGCGGCTCGCAGCGTTTACGCCTCCAACAATTAGTCGCTCATATCCAGCAGTCTTCGGCTGTTTGCCTGTAGTATTGTCAAATATTTAAACGACCGGTTTGTAGCTACTTATCTGCATGACTTTTTTGCCCATTTATTGGCATTGCTTCTCTGTTGTATTGCTAATTCTTACTAATCGTAGTTTCAGTAACGTCTTTCTTGTCCAAATGCAAAATCAACAGCAGCCCGCTATGAGGTCCAGGTTTTTCATACCCCTGTTATGTTATAACTTTATATGCTTACGGCTGATTGCCAGAGTAAACGCGAATCCACATGAATACAGAAATATGTATCCCAAATGTTCAAAACGGTAGTATAAATCCATTTTCATATATATTTACGATATATGTAAAAATATTAGTCTTAAGCTTATTTTCTAAAGCCACGCTTTTTTCTCTATTAGCTCCTTTTTCTAAAATTGGCAAATAAGACTCTGAAATTTCCGAAAAAATTTGTGACGGGTAAAAATCTCCAGTTCCGCCCAAATGCTACCACTTTTTACTTGTTTGCTCTAAGATATATTTTGCTGCTGCAGAAGAAGCGTTATTACATTTCTATTGCAGCATATAAATTAATTCTTCGCACTTTGGTGCTATATTTTTTTTTTATGTAAATATTTCTTCACTTAATATCAAAGCGCTTAATATCCCGCTTACGTAGGGAAGAGTCTTGAATAAAAGTGCATTTAGTATACGAACGGCTGCCGGCGACTGTCCTAGTTCAAGTCAAGTCAAGTGTGATTCACATTCATACTAAAATGGGATCGCCTTTCCTTGTTATTTCTAAAAGTTACGCCGCTTTGTGAGAAAGCTACCTCCCCTGCACGTGTTTTCGATTTTTCACAGTAGTTCACAGCAGTGAAAGAAAAGTTGAATAATAACCGCAAGTTACCATCAGAGAGCTGGCAAAGGACTTGAATATTGCTTTTGGATCCGATAAAGACATGTAGTTAATGATTTCGGTTTGAGCAGTGTTTCTACAAAGTTGGTCGTAGTGTTTGGGACCTGAAATTCATACGCAAAAGGGACCGCGTTGATATCACCAAATACATGATTTCCAAGGCTGAATCCAACCCAACATTCATCAAACGTATTATTACTGGAGACGAGACGTAGGTACGTGGTTTCATGAGTATGCAATCCAGACATCGGGCGAGTGAGTCAAGAGCTGCGAATAAACTAAGACCAAAACAACCACGCCTTTTTCAGTAAAAAAAGTAGTCAGAAAACGATGCTCACGGTTTTTATGAATTCCGTCGATATTGTACACCACGAATTTTTGCCAGAAGGTTAGGCAAATAATGAGAACTATGATTTGGGCATTATGAGCCGTTTACTTGAAGCAATTCACCAAAAAACAAAAGATTCGTGGAAAAACAACTCGTGGATTTTGCACCATGATACCGCACTGTCGCACAGTGCCATCATTATCCGTTAATTTTCGACCAAGAACGAAACGAATACCATTCAAATACCGAACAGCCATCAAATTTTCCTGTTGTGGCTGCTTGCGATTTTTTTCTGTTTGATCGAGTCCAAAAACCACTTCGAGGAAGGCGTTTTAACAACCGAAACATCCGAAAGGAAGTAATTGAAAAATCTAAAACAGCTCTGAAAATAGAGTTCCAGAAATGTTTCGAGAGCTAAATCTTTTAAGGAATAAACTTGTATTTTGAATATTCCGGAAATTTTGAATCAAGGTGGTGTGTAGGAACTATTCGTGTGGTTGTTGTTTGATTTCGATAATATTCAAATGAATGTTCAATAGAATCGTTTCTAAGTATAATACAAAAATTCGAATAGGTTTCGCACCTATTTTATGAAATTTTCTACTTTTCTGAGGTCATATGTATTAATGGTCTTTGAGAAACTTTGTTTCTTATTTAATTACATCTTTTGAATTTTTGAAGGTATTTGCTACACAGAAAAAGGAGGTGAGCTTCTGCCAGTTACCAGCTGCGATGTCTTCTTATAAAGTTCGCCCCTTGGCAGGTATGAGTGACGGAAAGGTCTTAATATCTATGTGCTGGATAAAAAGCTAAATTGGAGACTCACTGTTGCAGATAGAGTAGACAAAGCAATGACGGTGTTGTACTTCTGCATAAGGTCAATTAGGGATGAATGGGAGATAGAACCCTTATAATAATACATTGGTTCTACACAGCGATAGTTAGACCAATTTTCTAATATGGTATTGTAGTATGGTGCAATGCACTCGTGAGAAGGGTGTGAACATTAAAAGTGTTGACAAGGTTTAAAGACTTGCAACTATTCTCATAACCGATGCAATGTTAGCCACGCCATCAAAAGGTAAATGTGTCGCATATTTAAACTTCTTATCAGTAGGTCTGCAGGCACCTTAAGTAAGTGGTCAAATATGGAATTTCCTGGATTTGTGGACTATGCATGTATGATGTAAGAAAGCGTGACGTATACACAGATGGATAAAAGTTGAGGACAAGGTGTGCGGTTGCATATATTCCGAACATCTGGGTATATCTTTTAGTTTTCATTGATAGCCTGCCGGCGAAAAAATCCTTCACAAAGCAGTCGACAACCTCCAAAGTAGCCATGATAGACTGAGCTAATTCCACCCATAACATAGATTCCTTGCTATTACGTCACCGAGAAGAACTGCAGAGCCGATAAACCAGCAAGACTTGGCACCAGGGTGACCGATGAGTACATCGACACTGACATAGGTATACCATACCTTTTCAGACTTATAAGCTACTTATTGTTGATAAAATTATAAGAACACCGATTGGAAAATTGCATAATAAACCCACCTGCAGAATCGCCCGACAGTTGTGGCCGACTTTCAGTGCTAAATGCACAGCATCCCTGCTAAGTCAAAATAAGCATAAGCATAGCACACTGCTTTCCGTTAAAACAGGCACTGTCTAATCGGCAGCTTCGCCTAGAGGATGAGCGTGCAGTCAAATTACTGCTGCAGAAGCTGTCTAAATGATGAAGAGGCGATCTCGCGTCCTCTGTGCCACTGCACTGCTCTATCCAGTCGTAGATTTCCCACTTTAGGTAGGCAGTTTTTTAATAAGTAGGAAGATCTGAATACTGTGGAAATCAGGAATCTTCTAAAATTTTTTAAAAGTTGCCACTGGTTTTATGAGAGCTATAGACTAACTCCCCACATGGCATCACAATGGTGTATGAGCTTGAGTATGCCCCGTAGAGGGCAATCGCTACAACGTAACCTAACCTTGCCTTGGCCGGCATGCTAAGCATCTGATGGTATATTTCCCATGAATAAACTTATTTTCGGCTGATTTAAGCGTTTCACAGATGGCCAAGAGAGCGTTGACGTTTTATGAGATTATACAGTTTTCTTGGGCTCATCAAGGGCACTGAGCTTCATGAAGGAATAAGAAAAAGTTACGACAATTACGTTAACATGTTGCCTTTCCACTAAGGCGAATTACCGGTTCATTCTGCATTGTCTATCAAAAAGTTTATAGCCGAGAATTTTACACCAGGACCTGTTTTCTAAGGTAAATTCTGTATTAAAAGGTACAATATTCGTACCGCTGAATCTATGGGAGGAACGTGGCATAATTGAAGAAGTATTCCATTACTATTTCCAAATTTGCTATTTGCGCTAACTGCACAGATTCGAAAACTCGGGCACAGACCACTAATTAATAGAAAAAGTTTTTTCTAAAGCGGTCGCTCCTCGGTAGTCAAAGGCAAACCTCCGAGTGTATTTCTGCCATAAAAAGCTCCTTTAAAAAAAACAATACAGGTGACATAAAACTGAAGATCCCTCCATTTGCGGATAAACATCAAGACGCACACCACAAATTGGACGAATTGGTCGGCCAAGTAGCTAAAAACTTTGTAAGAACGTGAAAGGTGTGCGTATAGAACAATTAGCTGTATGAGCTTTAGCGTGTAGCGCAGCGAATAAAGATCTAGCAGCTCCGTTGGCTGGGTTATAGTGGAATGGATACAAACGCTCTAGCTCTGGTAGTATTCCTCTCCATAAAAAAAATATTGGAACTAAAAAGCACCCAAGTTTTTACATTTTTCATTTTAAACCAACATCTAAGTACGTCGTTTCAAATACCCTTTATGCTCGTGAATGCATCATTACCGAGGACGAGACATGAGCTTATGAACTTGACATCGACGCTTCTCTAAGAAGCCAAAATCCCAAATACTGTCCAAGATAGAATACTGAATCAAGCTTTTATTGACTTTCTATTGATTGCCGTGATGTGGTCCACTCCGAACTTCTTCTTTCAGGTTAAGCAGTAAGTAAGGAGTATTATGTGAGCATAGTGGAGCGACAATGTATCAACTCACACTTGCCATCTTGTACGTTAATGCCATTTGGCGTGCTCCGTAACACCCCTTTCTTGTTCTCAAGCGCTGTACGCGATTCATAGAGAGTGTATTGAAGGTTGAATGCTGGTTACCATGGAAACAACCTTCAAGGGGATAAAATAAATATCAATGAAAAATTTCGCCATTTTCATTTGATTGTTAAATTCGGAATATTTTTTTAAAAGAAGCGAGAATTTATCTAACTTAAATCCCAACAAACCTCAATTTGCCCACTCGCTTTAACTCTGTCAAAATAATATCAAAATGTAGGCTGTTGCTCATAAAGCAAATTTCTTCAATGTGTGAAATCAAAAAGTCTACCGGTAATTTTCTAATTAGGAGTAGAATGGTATGGCGCAGAAGCGTGGACGATGACAACATCCGATGAAGCGACGCTTGGAGTGGTTGAGAGAAAGATTCTGCGCAAGATTTTTGGACCTTTGCACGTTGGCGACGGAGAATATCGCAGGCGATGGAACGATGAGCTGTATGATCTTTACGAAGACATACACATAGCGCATGAAATAAAGATCCAGCGGCTGCGCTGGCTGGGTCATGTCGTCCGAATGGATACAAACGCTCCGGCTCTGAAAGTACTCGATGCGGGACCAGCTGGTGGTAGCAGAGGAAAGGGAAGGCCTCCTCTGCGTTGGAAAGTTCAGGTGGAGAAGGACTTGGCTTCACTTGGTGTGTCCAACTGGCGTCGGTTAGCACGAGAAAGAAACGACGTCATAGCGATTGCTTTGTTAAACTCGGCCAAAATCGTGTAAGCGGTTATCGCGTCAATTAAGAAGAAGAAGTGGAATGATCCAAATCTGACTTTGGTTCATTTGAAGGCAAAACTCCAGGAAGAAATGTATGAAAAAGACTCCCACGGAGTGGCACCGAGCACTTTACTAAATTTTAAGAGGGTGTGTCGGTGCCAATAATTTACAGAGCTTAGCGTTTTGGCAGCGATAAAAAGTGATAAAAAAGAAATCAAGTAGGCGACAATTGGTAAAATTACCTATTTCCAAACGCTTCAATGTCAAATCCGATTTTCTGCTCTATTTTTGGAAAAAAAAGCCTATTGTGTCTACCAGCTACACATGTCAGGTGAAGAAGGAGAAACAGAGACACAAAACTAATGTAAGATGTCGAATATTGATGAGTCAGCTGTCAGCAAGGGGATGATATTTGATTTCTTTGATAGATTATAAATATTTTCTTTGCATTATGACTGTGTTGCCATGTCGAGTATTTTATTTACGCATGTACACACATGCACACAAATGTATATGGCTGAAAGTGTAAGTTATTTCAATTAAATATTCAACAACAATTATTGTGGAGCAGGGCCAAGCTAATGCCGTGGATAGTTTACTGTTATACACAATATTTTGGTCATGAATTTTAGTTGCATTTATTTTTTTTTTTCATTACAACTGGTATTTTTATAATAAAAAAAAAGTATTGTAATCAAGTGCAGCCTCATTTATTTGTGGTTGTATAATAATGTAAGTAGTCTAAATTTGCCTACTTCATCGAATTGCCTCCAAACAATCTTTTTGCATTATAAATATTTCACTCAGCGCAATTGAAGAGCACAGTCCACAACAGCATCTATTCACATCAAGTCAAAGCATACGCTTTTAAACTAAATCAACTAAAAGGATTATTTAGGAAAATGGCTCTCAGGGTAAGACAAAGTTTAAAGTCTTTCAAAAGGACCGCTTATGTATCTCATTTGCCATTGCAGTTCTCCTTCTTCGCTTGCGTAGCTGTATTGGGCCTTCTAGGCATCACATCTGCGGAATTCGACTACAATCCACATTTTTACAATACTAACAATAGCAACAACAATAATAACAATATCGAAACGCCTAACATAAGTGGTTATGACGATAACATCCAACAGCCAGCTAACAGCTACGACGCTCCACTAGCAGCTATTAACACCTACAATAATAATAATTCAAAGCAGCAACAGCAACAACCTCCTGTGAATGGTTACAACTACGACGTCAACAACGCGCAACAGCCACTTCCAAACAACTACAATAACAATAATCCTCAACAATCGCAACAGGAGCAGCAACAACAGCAACCACAAGAGTCACAGCGCAACGACCATGGATATGCAAAAGGCGCCGAAGCGCAACCCACCAACGCTATAGCTACACCCGCTGGCTATGACTATAAGCCACAAAACTATGCCGCCCTTTCTTCGTCCTCATCGGCTTCAGGTTCTGCCACCACATCAACAAATATCGAAACATCATTCAGTGCGCAAGGACGGCAAATATTCGCCCCCGCTGCCGCGCCAGTTGAAGAGTACAATCCGCCCGCTAAATACGAATACAGCTACAGTGTACATGATGACGATACTGGTGATATCAAGTCACATAATGAAGCCCGCGATGGCTACTTTGTCCAGGGATCATACAGTGTAGTTGATCCTGATGGTTTTCAGCGCACTGTCCGTTACACCGTTGATGGACCGAGTGGCTTCAATGCTGTCGTCAATCGTGTGCCATATGCGTTGAAGCCAGTAGTCGCCGCCGTAGGTTTAAGTGCTTCACCAACCTCCGCTGCACCCATTACTAATATAGCTGAGTTGCCTCTTAGCAATAGCGCTTTGTTGGAGCAGTCTTCTGCTGCTGCTTCGTCATCATCCACATCAGCTTCGGAGCAAGCGGATAGTTCAAATATCAACTTGCCTGGGGAGCCACGTGACAGTTACGCAACGCCTCCATCCAGTTCCCGGGATGCTAAAGGGCCATACCCATAAGCACTTGGCACTTTGCTTACTAATTTTGTTCTATATAATCCTTAATTTTTTTGTAGTCGAATGAATGGTGTACTATGCATTTAATAAAAGTAGTTAGTAATAGTTTTTATTACAAAAAATTCTCTGATTTTTCAATTATTTACTTATAGGGCCGTCTTGGAGAAAGTGCTCTTCAAATAAATTTCTGCTTCTATTTTCATGCAGAATAAGATTGATAAGTAAAAGTAATTTATTAGTTACATTTTTCACGATACCCGATATCTTCCGAACTTAACGAGTCTACGCTCAGTGAACAAAATAGTGCTGATATTTACTTCTTCGTAACCACGTCAGCTGACACAAGCTCATTACAAGTTTTTCTAAACAGATGTTTACGAGTATCTTTTCTCTGATTATATTCCAAAATGTTTGGCCCAGAAGATTAGCCATTAGAGTCCATTCTGTAATTGAATAATGTCTCAAAGCACTTACTTGTAAAAAATTTGCATACTAAAGGCTAGCATTAACTTTACAAACGTGAAATTCTTCCAGCAAAATGCATTTTATTCGCTGTGAAAATTTAAGAAATGTATCAAACAAATTTATGAGCATCGCACCGAAAGCAATTAGCAACTTTCGATAAGAAATACTACTACCCAGAATTTGGATAGTTTTTTGTTTTACATCCATATGCATAGTAAATTGAAGCCACTGATTAACTTCTTTGTTTTTTAAATATAAAATCAAAATAATCGAAATAAGTTTTAGTTAGTTCAGGTTTTCTTTTCTCTCGAATTGTTTTGCTTCTTTGGCGCTTTTACATTTCCTCGTAGGCCATTTGTGTGAATTTCGCTCCCAACATATTCGCCGTGCTTTGTGGTAACTGCTCCAGAAAGAGGCTCCAAATGATGTAAAACAAGCTTAAATTTGGAATTCTGAGCCATCTTTGTTTTTCTTCCACAATACTACCACTTGCTCTACAAATTTCTCTGCTGAAAATTCCAGAGCCGCATTGCAGTTGTTGCAGCGCCTTGTCGTTGGACTAGGTGTCGACGTCTGGAAATAAAACAGGAAAAACTTTAATTAAGTTGCTTATGTTACAAAATATCGAAGCTTGTCCTAAATCTTACATAATTATAGCCGGGGTAATCGAAACTTTCATCGAAGCTGGTGACTCCTCCTAGACTGTCCATGCTTGGACAGGAACTATAATATTCAAATTACGAGTAGTACACATTTATAAGTACAGGCTCCGGCACTCGACGTGTAACCAACTTCAGACCGCTCGCGCAGTTGATGCACGGGCATCAGCTCCCAGTCCAGAGTATTGTTTACAAGCGAGAAAAGAAACTCAGTGATGGGTTTCAAATGTAATAGTGTAATTGCATTATATTTGGCTGGAAAATCACAACCTGCGACTGTTCGTGAGCTCGATCACCTTAAAGTAAAGAAAGTGTTTGTTTATTGCACCATTACTCGTTACAATGATACAGGTAGCATCGCGAAACGTCATGGAAGTGGTCTTCAAAAGACTGCAACGTCTCGTGAAATAGTTCAAAAAGTGAAGAAGCGACTTGGGCGAAATCCCCGAAGGAGTGACAATCAAGTGGCGAAAGAACTGAAAACATCTGTACTCGCCGCATACTGAAAAATGATCTCAAAGTCAAGCCTTACAAGATCCTAAAGACGTTTGATCTCACACCAAAGCACAGGTAATGGCTTGGGCCGCTTCAGCCGCAAATGGGCGCTCTCCAATTGTTTTCATTGAGCCTAGCGTCAAGGTAAATGCGAAATATTATCGGATAGTATTCTGGAAGGGGCCGCCGTAGACGAGTGGGTTGGTGCGTGACTACCATTCGGAATTCACAGAGAGAACGTTGGTTCGAATCTCGGTGAAACACCAAAATTAAGAAAAACATTTTCTAATACTCGTAGCAGTCGCCCCTCGGCAGACAATGGCAAACCTTCGAATGCATTTCTGCCATGAAAACAACATGAACAACATCAAGACGCATCCCACAAATAGGAGGAGGAGCTCGGCCAAACACCCAAAAAGGGTGTACGCTCCAATTATATATATATATATATATATATATATATATATATATATATATATTCTGGAGGTTGCTGTGAGGCCGTGGCAAGACAAACATTTCAGTGGTGGACCATCGACGTTTCAACAGTACTCGACACCGTCTCACAAAGCTCGAGCGAACCAAGAATGTCTAAAAAAC
The DNA here is from genome assembly GCA_037575425.1 of Anastrepha fraterculus. NCBI lineage: Eukaryota > Metazoa > Arthropoda > Insecta > Diptera > Tephritidae > Anastrepha > Anastrepha fraterculus. The sequence continues at coordinate 5,589 of JAYXIM010036147.1, read as the reverse complement.
AACGTTCCGAACTTCATAGCGCCCAAACAATGTCTCTCAAATTCACCAGACGCGAATCCGATGGATTATTCTCTTTGAGCCATTTGGAGAGCAAGATCCAAACTAAAAGATTCAACAATCTCGAAGCGCTGAAGCAAGCCATTGTCTGCGAGTGGGCCAAAATACCTGCAGGTCACATTCGGGCAGCTTGCTATTCCTTTCTGGACCGTCTCTAGGCCCTAGTCAAGGCAAAAGGTGGTCATATCGAGCAAAAGTAAATTGATTCTTAATTTTGAATTATTTTCACACATTTTTGCCTTGAATTGAATAAAAGTCATTTTCCAAAGTAAATTTATAGCCTTTTTATTTGGCTACACTTCGAGGGCCGGACCCTGTATTTTCTTATCGACGAAAAATTTTTAAGCAGAAATCCCGACTATGAAGCAGACTTTACACGATTTTCTTCTTTCTAACGAAATAGCCAATGCATATAGTTTGTCCATGGAATTGTCTGCCCATAAAGAATTCATATACCAATTAAAGAAACCCAGTAAGAAGATATTGTCTTGCTTAGGTAACGCTTTAGCTTTGGTAAAACGTAAAAAATTCTGGCGCTTAGTATAAAAATTTCTCTTTTTAATTTTTCTAATAATTCTTCAGGAATTCCGTAGCTTTATTACTCTTCCAACAGTGCCATTGTCCGCTTAATTTATTCCGTAATTCAGTGAATCGAACATCGGTTTTTAAGCCTTTTCATGATTGCTAACGTGAAAGAAAGTATGGTGTGACTGACTAGAATAACGATTAGGTATTAAAAATAACATGCGGCGGGAAAGGTACAAAATAAAAAACGAAGCATAATAAAAATGCAAAATAAAAGGGAAAACTCACAGCCCTGTGAATAAGTTCACATACTTTTAGTGCTCACACCAGCTCATACCCATACCCATAATATTATATTATACATTTGCTAATATTGTACTTAAATACAAAAACAAAAAACAACCCACAGTACCTACAACGTTTCGTAAACTAGAATGATATAATTAAAATAAAGATATATCCAGTCACACTTTTTTGTGCTTTTTGTGATAAATTGAAATTCCCGAAAATAACTCTTCATTTATATGTAAGATATGTATGTTTGTTTTCATTAAATAGCGGAAAATAGCTTTCCTTATAGAACTTCAACTACATATGTACGACAACATGGTCGAGGCACGTGCCGTAATAAATATGTAAATTCAATCGCTACTAGTCGCTGTGCCAATTTCGGATGTTTTAGCTACAAAATTTAAATTCTTTATACATACCTTTAACTCTTTGAGCGAATTATTTACCACAAATGGACCAAAACTGTTTTTGCTTATTAAATTTGTTCCAGGACTTGCCAAAACCAAGCAATAAGCTTTTAAAAGTACGTGATTAAGTGATTACCAACAAATCTACACAAGATAGTCTACCCATTTACATATGGCATATTAACTGCAAAATTGGCAATCAGGTGTCCAGACTGGTTTGAAAGGTTTTTCTTCATAGAAATTGGTTTGGTGGAATATTTTAGTGTTTTTAATTTCATCTTCAATTGGTCTATAATTTAACCATGAATCGTCTTACAAACGAATAACGCTTGCAAATCATTGAATTTTATTATAAAAATGCGTGTTCTGTTAAGAAAGTTTAAAGTCGAAAAATTGTGTTCAGCGACGAAGCTCATTTTTGGATCAATGGGTACGTAAATAGGCAGAATTGTCGATTTTGGAGTGAAGATCAGCCAGAAGAATTACAAGAGCTACCATTGTATCCACAAAAGGTCACAGTTTGGTGCGGTTTATGGGCTGGAGGTATCATTTGACCATACTTCTTCAAAGATGCTGCGAATCGTAACGTAACTGTGAATGGTGAGCGCTACCGTGAAATGATATCCGACTTTTTGTTGCCCAAAATGCAAGAGCTTGACTTGCATGACATGTGGTTTCAGCAAGACGGTGCCACATGCCACACAGTACGCGCAACAATGGACTTGTTGAGAGGCGCGTTCGGTGAACATTTTATTTCACGTTCGGGAGCTGTCAATTGGCCACCCAGACCGTGCGATATAACGCCTTTAGATTATTTTTGGTGGGGCTATGTTAAAGCTCATATCTATTCAGACAAACCTGCTTCAATTAACGCCATGGGAGACAACATTAAAGCATTTATATGTGAGATACCGGCCGAAGCATTGGAAAGAGTATGCCAAAATTGGACTAAGCGGATGGACCATTTGAAGCGCAGTCGCGGTCAACATTTGCATGAAATAATCTTCAAACATTAAATTATATGGACTGTACTATCGATTTAAATAAACATTTCATGCATTTTTCTGAATTTTGCGTGTGTGTTTTTGAAAAACTTTCCTACATAAAAAATAAATAAATAATTGGCGCGTACACTTCTGTTAGGTGTTTGGCCGAGCTCCTCCTCCTATTTGTGGTGTGCGTCTTGATGTTGTTCCACAAAAACTTTCCTATAGCTCTTAAAAAAATCACCGTTTAGTTATGTGTTTGTGAACCTATTATAAGGGAAATTTAATAATGAAGGAAGATTTTCTGCTTAATTTGTGCACCACAGACACATATCTTAAAAAATTTTACATACTTCCCCTCTTTGAGCGACAAATATTTCAAGCATTGTTCACTATAAATGGATCAAAAAATGTTTTTGATTACTAGATTTGGTACAAGGCTTGAAAAAAACACGCAAAAAGTTTTTAAGGGAACATTAATAACACCTGCAGATGGAAGATTTGCTGCTTGAAAAGTATTTAAGGGGTTAGAATTTTAAGCCATTGCCGCTGACTCTTTAAGTCAATCAGAAAATAGAAAGTCTTTTCGTATTTCTAATCAAACTTAAACTCATTTTTTTTATATTTATAATGAACTTTATTAAGCCAAATATGTACCATTTTGGTCGACCACCTTTTGCCATTTTTCTTCTAGAGACATTATTCCATCAGTGTAAAACTTTTGTGGTTTCTCGGCGAAAAACTGCGACAAGTAATTTTACAGGCTTCTCTTGAAGCCAACTTTACTCCATTAAGGGAGTTCTGCATTGACCGAAACAAATGGTAGTCCGATGGTGCAAGGTCAGGGCTATATGGTGGATGCATCAAAACTTCTCAGCCAAGCTCTCCCAGTTTTTGCCGAGTCATCAAAGATGTGTGTGGCCTAGCGTTGCCCTGATGGAAGACGACGCCCATTCTGCTGATCAGTTCTGGCCGTTTTTTTCGATTGCTTGCTTCAATCTCATCCTTTTAGAAATATCAGGGAATGCGGTACTAAATAAAACGTCTCCTCGTCTATTTAATAACTTCACCGACTGGCAGTACTTCCAACTGCAATTACAAGCTGTAGTGGTAGACACCGACCGTATCGTGACTACTGATGATCTTGATGATGCCGTGCTTCAGTTCACGCAAATAATTCAAAACGCAGCTTGGAACAGTACGCCCCAGCAAGATGTCACATCAAACAAGAAAAAATACCCATCATATATCAAGTTGCTGATAAATAAAAAACGAAAACTTAGACGTCGTTGGCAGCAAACCAGATGTCCTGAGGACAAATTGAAACTCAACCAAACAACAAAACAACTACACGTTCAAATTCAGATATTCAAAAATGATCATTTCAATCGATTTCTTAAGAGCCTCACATCTGATAAATCCACAGACTACCCTTTATGGAAGGCAGCAAAGTCATTTAACCGACCGATAAAACACATAGCACCCATCAAAATAAACGACACCCAATGGGCAAAATCCAATGAGCAAAAAGCAAATTTATTTGCAGAGAATCTTTGTAAAACCTTCTATGCCAATGATGGATCTGAAGATATTGACATCTCGTCAAATTGGATTGAAAGCGATGTCAGCATTGAACCAGTTAGTAACGAAGAAGTAATGAGCGAAATTTCCAAAATGAAAACGAAAAAAACGCCTGGTTTCGACCTCATAACTGCAGAAATTCTTCAGAGATTGCCCAATAATTGTATTACTTGTCTGTGTTTTTTGTTAAAATATGTTCCTGTTTTGTGTTTTTTGTTAAAATATGTTCCTATGTACTGGAAGACAGCAGAAGTAATTATGATTTTGAAAGCCGGAAAATCGCCAAATGATGTGTCTTCATACCGACCTATTTCTCTATGTTGCCGATTATAGAAAACAAGAGAGTTATTCCAACGCACCAATTTGGCTTTCGAAAAAATCACTCCACTATAGACCAAGTTCACAGGGTTGTTAGAACCATAGAGTGTGCGATAGAGGAAAACAAAGTTTGCGCAGCGGTGTTCCTTGACGTCTCGCAGGCGTTTGACAAAGTTTGGCATACGGGCTTGCTCCACAAACTAAAATTGATTTTGCCCAGGAATTATTGCGAAATCCTTTCTTCCTACCTTGATGGCAGATACTTTCGTGTCAGATTTGACAACGCCTATTCATCATTGCAAAAAGCACGCGCGGGGGTACCCCAAGGAAGCATCCTAGGCCCTCTCTTGTACCTCTTGTACACGTATGACTTACCGGTTCACGAGCAACACGTTACCGCAACCTTTGCAGATGACACGGCTATCCTGGCAGTTGGAGAAGTGATCGAGACTACAACGACGAAATTGCAATCAGCGGTGAGTTCTATTGCAACATGGGCAAAAAAATGGCGTATCAAATTAAATAATTCCAAATCAGTTCACATTGTATTCGTCCTGAAAAAAACAATTTACAAGCCAGTCTACATAAACAGCGTAAATATACCGTACGTCAACGAGGCAAAATATCTTGGTATAACCCTTGATGCTAAACTGCGTTGGAAGACGCATGTCAAGAAAAAGCGTGAAGAGCTGGAATTAAAAACAAAAAACCTTCTTTATCTTATTGGCAGACACTCCATTCTGTCAACGAACAACAAACTACTGCTATATAATCAAATACTCAAACCGGTCTGGACGTATGGCATTCAGCTATGGGGATGCTCAACCGAATCTTGCATGACTATTATCCAACGATTCCAAAATAAAGTGTTGCGCAACATCGTCAATGCTCCATACTATGTGAGAAATGTCGACCTCCATCGTGATCTTGGTATCTTACCCATCACTGACGTGGCGAAAAAGTACGCCATGGCTCACAGACAACGTTTAAGTACACATGTCAACGCTGAAGCATAGGCTTTGCTCCAGCCAAATACTCATCGTCGGCGGCTCAAGCGTAAAACAGTTTTAGACCAGATGGGCACCCAGTAGCAGATGTACCTTATATATTTATACATTCATAATGAATTTATGAATATTGAGGCATCTTAGTTTTTTCCTTTTTTAATATATATGTTCAATAAAAATTGCTCGTTAGTATCTTTATCTCGTTGTACTAGTTGTAATTTCTAAACGTTATTCTGCTTATACTTTAAGATGCGTTAATAAAAAATAAAATTTAAAAAAATCTCATCAGTTGTTGACAGTAAAGTGTAGAATCAATCGTTCGAGCAGGCTGGAGCAGCTCATAGTGGATGATTCCTTTCCAATCCCAAATGGTTCAAAACCGTTTGATGATTAATGTTTAGTGCCTTGGCGATGTCA